>JAOEHI010042589.1:0-10008 GCA_025447815.1 Percopsis transmontana
ACCTCCTTCTCAAGTACCGAGCTCACCCGGATCGGACCGCAGGCTGAGCCGCCTTAGTTATTTTTATGTTCTATTTTGGAGAATAAAAATAATCTCTTTTACGTCCGTCTCGTTGTGGTGTCTCTGAGTGTTGGGTCACACTCTCGCCCCTAACAGTTTGTGCTCTCTCCAATTGAAAGGTATTTGCCTCAGAGAGCTAAAGCAGTGTCATTCTCCCATAAATGACCCAGCCCACTTGGTGAATGTACACTACGTATGAAGTGTACTTTCATGAAATAAAATGTGGGTTAGAAGTATAAAACTAATGAACTAGTAATATACCTAATTTTTTTTACATTAAATAAACAAGATTCTTCTGTAAAATTAAGTAATAAAACTCAACTAATAACAGTACTGCAATTTAAAGCCTCATTATTTGTATTATAGCAGTATTCGACCATATTTATAGGTAATTTAATAGTTTTTACAGGTGTAAATATCTTTCATTAAACATTTAAAATTACATAAGATTTCATGTAAAATTAAAGCTACTAACTGTATTTGTATCATGGTAAATTACTGTATTTTTAGGAGATAGTTATTTACCGTTATTTCACAGTATTTTTTTGGCACCCCAGCTGCCGGAAAATTACCGTTTTTATAGAGGTATTTTTTTACAGTGTAAAGCATTACTTTTTTTGAATACCAACACTGTATATACCTATGTATGCCTGTCTAATGTGTTGTCTTAAGTGGGATATGGGTGGAGGGTCAAACCACAGTGGTCGGTCTAGCAGAGAGACCAGCCACAGCTACAGATTTAGGTGACACCACATTGTTCTGGTTATGGGAGTATTGATCTGGAAGGGCCCTCGCAGATCATTTATACTGGTCTAATCATCCTTGGAGTTTGTGTGTGTGTGTGTGTGTGCGACGGTGAAACATGCAATGGGTTCTCCAGCATGCTTCATTTAGCCACAAGTCGGCCGTGTCTCATTCCTGACAAGTTGCTTGACTTGTCTCCGTAATTGTGTGCATGTGTGTGTGTTTATATGAGCTAAAGCGAGACTCTAATAAAGCCGACTGCTGCCATGGCAACCAAGGTGGAGGGTAACTCACCCTCCGTGTCGAGGGACCCATCAGACCAGTGCACACACACACACACATTTATGCACACAACGTGTCTTCCGAAGACATGGCAAATTACTTTTAGAGGGAAGTCTTGATGATGCTCACACACACACACACACGACGACGACAGAGCTCTGTGAAACAAGCTGTGGCAGAAGAAATATGGAGGCTGTCAGACACACACACACACACATATATATACTGTGTATATATATATATATATATATTAGATAAGGGAAAGGAATGATGGCTGAGTATTGTAGCCTCCAGTGTGTGTGTGTGCGCGCGCGTGTAAGAGTGTTTGTGTGTGATAGACAGATACAGTGACAGCCTCCTCTTGGTGACACGGTGACAGCAGCATTCTCCCGGTGACAGGCTTATTGCATTTCTAATCTCTGTTTACATAAGGCTCCTGACAGCGCACACACACAGCGCACACGCACAACGCATGCATGCACACACGCACGCGCACCTTATCAGCTTTTCTAAAGCCCTCCCCTTCACGCGTCACTCAGACAATGAAAAGAGCAGGGAAAGCTAATCAAAGTGATGTCTAATACCACTATTACCCATCTGCCTGTTGGAGGTGTGTGTGTGTGTGTGGGGGGGTGCATACAGACATTTAAACCCCAAAAAAAAGGAATGGGGGGAGGGGGCAGGGGCTGATTGAGTCACATTGGTTGAGTCAAAAATCTCACAAAGGAAAAACAGAGGAAATGTTGATATGGTGTGTGTCTGCATTCACCAAATTATTTAACACAAGCTTACGCCTACATCTAGATCTGGAGGAAAGCCCTAGCTTGGATACACGTTTCAAGTAGACAAAAACAGGTGTGTTTTAACAATCACGTAGCTTGTAGGTAGGCGGCCTATATGATAAAAATAGAAAGATAAGACAGACAGATGCATCTTCGTTGCTGGGAACAACAAAATGACGTAGCTAGTCCCACTAGAAGTTTTGAAAACCCCGCCTATTTTGCGTTGTCCTCTGCGACTTCCCCGAACACCTCGGAGAAGTCTGCGATCAACCCAGCGGCGAGCGCAGCCCATGCCGCGTTCTGTCTGAAAGGCCCTTAAACGACCTTTACGGCAGCTGCCCGCGTCCACACATCGACTAAACTTTTGGGCTAATTTAAGCAGGTGCACGCATACACGCACCCACGCGCGCGCGCGCACACACATCGGGAGAACAATAGTCTCCGTTGGGACACCTGCCTCCACCCTCCGCATTAAGATTCAGGACTGGGCTCCGTCTCCGTAAGGGAGTTAGCCATGCGTGTCACGATGAGATCCAGTGAATGGACTGAGTGCGCGTGTGCGTGAGTGGATAGGAGTAGAAAAACCTCTTTGAGCTCACACGACAGGTAGGAGAGACGCGGTGGTCTTTCTATCTAATCGTCTAACCGTCCGTTCATCCGCCCCTCTTTGGGGGTGGTGTTAAAAGGACGTACCCACACATTCTCACACGCACACGAAGCGATGTGTCAGCGCTCGTCCCATCGTTTCCTGCCGCGCTGTTCGTCCGTCTACCTACACTCCGCTCCTCCACCGCTCCGTCACTCATTCTCTGTCTCTCCTCTGCCTCGCGGCCCCCACAACACGCCCGACTATCCCACACGGGTGTGTGTCACCGCCGTGCCGCGCAGAGAAATGCTCCGCCGACGAGAGGAGCGGGGAGGAGTGGGGAGAACTGGGAGAGAAGACGGTATACGCTGCGCCTTGTTCCGGACAACTCGTATGATGGAATATCCCGCGCAGCGCGGATGAGGGGAAAGAGACGGACTGCGGTGGAAGAAGAAGACGAATAAAGAGTTAGAAACTCGGCAACAGCAGGACACAGACGGACGGCTTGCCTCGGGGGGTATGAAGTACTACAAGAAAAAAATAACACTTTCTCTCTCTCTCTCGTCACTCCTCTAAAAACTCCCACTATGTTCTCGCTTTCAGCGATTTTCATTTTGGGTTTGATGTCCTCCCTCTCGCTCTCTCTCTCTTTCTGTCCTCCTGTGTGTCTGTCATGTCTGCTTGGGATGTTTTGCTTATTTTTTAAGTATTCTCTGAACTCCTGGAAGAGTCTCTCGCTCATATCCCCCAATTTCTTCTTCATTCTAATTAATTCCCCTCTCTCTCTCACTCTCTCTCTCTCCTCCATCTGTCTGCCTTTGAGAAGCAAATAATTGGTTGTGGAGAATGGCTCCGCATCGTCTAAGCCGTAGGATTCGCCTGCCCAGCGCCACTTGTGCACACACACACACACACACACACACAAACACACCTGAAGCTGTGAGTCTGTGTGTGTGTGTGTGTCATTGCACATTTTCTAGAGCAGTATTGTTCAAAGTGGGGGTCGGGAAGCCCCAAGGGGCGCTTGATGTTTTTTAGTTATTTTGCTTTGCTTTTCTGGGCATATTTTCAGATGTAAAACAAACTATTAACACGTTTTTTTGCGGGACATGGCTCAAAACGTTTGAAAAGCATCCATCTGGAGGGAAAGGGAGAGTGAGACAGAATGTACTAGGGAGAAACAGAGAGAGAGAGAGAGAGAGAGAGAGAGAGAGAGAGAGAGAGAGAGAGGGAGAGTTGAAGAGATTAACATGACGTAGGTATTTCCCCGGAGAGGGCTGTTTGTAACCGAGCTCTGGTGAGCAGGTTGTGAGAGGAGACATTAAATGTAGTGCAGTGTGTGTGTGGTCACCAGCTAATTGATGGGAGTTGGCACACACAGACACACACACACACACACACACACACACACCTTAAGTACTTATGGGGACATTTTAAGGCTCCCACATTGTAACCACCGGCTTCAAATGGCTCACGTACACACACACACACACACACACACACACACACAGCTATATAATAGGTACAAAAAAGTGTGTATCGCACACACACACACACACACACACAAATGCTGACTCTTCTGTAGGCTATTTAATTATTCGTCCTGACTCTTTTTTTCTCTCTCCCTTTCTCTCTTTCCCTCCCACCAAACCACGCACCCCCAACCCACCCTCCCTCCCCTTTTCTCCTCCTCTTTCTCCTCCTCCTGCCGCTGCTTAGCTCGACCAGCCTCATTGTCCTCACACACACCTCTCCGGGCGTGTGTGTGTGTGTGTGCGCGCGTTAGCGAGCGGTGAGTCCGGTCCTCTCTACGCTGCGGCGGCGTGGCGGAGCGGAGCGCACGGCCACGAGAGGTGAGTGTGTATCGTCTCCCGCTCGGAGCTCGCCTTAGAAAGCCTGTGTTTTGACACAAACTGATCTTTGACTAAATGGGGACGCAGCAACAGCGATCCTAAAGATAGTGCTCGTAATGTTCTTGTGTGTGTGTGCTGTTGGTGTTACGGGGGTGTTAAAAGTGTTGGGACCGACCGTGGAGCTGTCATTGGTGTGTGTGTGTGTGTGTGAACATTCTTTTAAAGCTGTGTGTGTGTGTTTCATATTTGTGCATCTTGGTATATGTGTGCAATTAGTATCCATGCTGTTGTGCGGGTGAATGACTTTATGTGTGTGTGCGAGCAGTGTGTGTGTGCACATTCTCTGTGTGTGTGTGTTCGAAGCCAGTCTATACGTGCTTTGCTTATGAATTACTGACCGTAGCCCGAGTCTTGCTCGTCCATATTAAGCCGGCACCCCCCCCCCCTCTCTCTCTGTCTCAGTCACCCGCAGACACACTAATACATACATGCCGTTGCAGATTTAAGTATTTCCCTGGGCGGGCGGCGAGAGGAGGAGGAATGGAGGGGGGGGTGTACCAGAAATAGATCAAATTCTAAATCAGGGCGACAAGCTGGGCTAGCTAGCGCAGTGACCGGCTACAGCGCCGGCATTTCTCAAAAGTTCCCAGATTAGCTAAAATGCACAGATGGGACAGTGCTAGCTGGAAAATAAATGAAGACGGGGAAAGTATCAAACAAAATGATAACTATACTGATAACAAACAGCCGGTGGTTATGGAGTAGACAGAGAAACTGGAGGTCAGATGATGCTCAGTCAATGGCGTCCCCCTGTCTGTCCGTCCATCTGTCCTGTGTCCGTCTGTCTCACCGCAGCAAAGTTCACCTGCGCCCCGCCCCACCCCGTCCGTTTGTCCACCTGTGCGTCTCTCCGTCTCGATGGTACGCGGGTCACGACCCCCCCTGACGGTTTTTTGAGGGGGGTGGGGGTGCCATAGAAAAAAGACAGAGCCCGGAGTGTGTGTGTGTGTGTGAGAGAGTGGAGGAAACAGGGAGAGAGAGTGGAGGAAACGGAGACAGAGTGGAAGTGGGTGGGGGTCGGGAGGGAGGATGCCTTGCACTGACCGGTGTGGTGGAGACGAGCGGAGACGAGCGGACCTCCCCGTCAAGACCCCTCCCTACCTCTCTCTGTCCGTCTCGTCTGGGAGATAGACAGGCAAAGAGAGAGAGAGAGAGAGAGGTAAATTAAAGTCAGTCCTAAACATCTAAACTTTCCTTTCATGTTTAGATATGAAAGGAAATATTATTATATATTTATATTATTATATTTAAAAAAATGTGGTCTCTTAATGTTTTCCAGCTTTATATATATATATATACACTGTATCGATAGATAGATACCCTATTGATTATTAACGATAGCTATTCAACGATAGCTGATGGTTCGAGTCATAATTAAAGAAGCGTTATCTGTGTGAATGTTTAAATAAAATATGCATCGAGCCCTCTCTTCTACATCTAAACTAGTCCATTTCTACTCCCTCCTGTCGTCCTCTGGAGGTAAGTGTGTGTTCAGAAGCTACTTCATAAGATGTGATGTGTGTGTGTGTGTGTATGTGTGTGTACTAATGTGCATGCTATATGCACACACACGGTACATGGATACACACACACACACACACACACATACACACACGGTACATGGATACACACACACACACACACGGTACATGGATACACACACACACACACACACACACACACACACACACGTCTTGAAGGCCCTGCAGGTGCTACAGCAAGATAAATGAGCTGTCATTAGCCAATCAGGTCAGCCGGTGGGAGGGCAGTGGAATAGCGGGGAGCACGATCAGCCAGTGGAGGTCAACACTCTGACAGGGAGTGTGTGTGCATGCGTGTGTGTGTAGAAACTGAGAAGGAGGATGCCCTGATTAAATGCGATCTCTCACAAACTCCTCCTCCCCCTCACTGCATGCGTACATCTAATTCCTTCCTTTTCTCCGTACTTCCTCTCTTTCCTTCCTTCCATGTGTTATTTTAAACTTTTTCCATTTGATGTTGTATTGGTTGCGTGATATCGTTAACTAGATTATTAAAAAGATTGTTGCGATTGTTATTAATAGTACTCCCTTCTTCCTTTGGGGGTAAAGGGTGGGTGGGGGTGCGTTGTTTGTTACAGCCAAACAGACAAATTGGTATGTTCAGATTAATTGTTTAGCTGGTCATAGTGCTGGTCCTGTGGGATCATGAGAGCAGGGAAAGCAGTAAAGGCATTTCACAGGTCTTTGTGGGGCTCTATTAGCCTAAAGGTGGGGAGATGTAATGCCTCTTTAACGCTGCAATTTTTCCGCTTTACCGTATCCTGACCACACCTACAGTATACGTTGGTGGTGAAGTGAGGGTTTTGAAACCAATGGGTGTCATTCAAATGCAACATTTGTAGTGAATTTACGTTAAGCTGGGCGCCGGTCGTGACGTATTTCCCCATTGGCCCGCATGCTGTCCTTACACCAGAGGTAGACAAACCAGGTCTAGGCAGTAAACATTGCAACCAGGCGTTTGCTCCACCCATGTCAACCAGCTAATTTCACTAGTAATAATTGTTCCCCGCTGGAGAGCTGTGGTAGTGCATGGTCACAGCAAATACCGAGTTAGGGTTTTTAACGTTCTGGACGTGGTTCGTCCACAGTGCGCTGACAACACACGTGAGACAGCCTGTTTCGAAAGCGATCACTTACCATTTATTGACTGTAGGTGTCACCCAAACACAATAATCCGTCAAGTTCAAAATTGCAGCTTTAAATGCCAGGATTGAAAGGTGCTACGAAGCCAGTTACAGGAAACGGGTGTATATAAGATACAAGATACATGGCAGTAATGAGTCAATGTGCATGTACTGTACAGTGTGAATGTGTGCAGTGTGCAGCCCAGGTCCACTATCAACCTGCTGTTAAACAGGACTGGAGAGTCCACTTTCTCCTGCTCTCTCTCTCTCTCTGAAAAGATGAGGTGGGGTGGCGGGGGACTTTCAGGAAAGCCGCTGGCATTCTTTGATCGCTAATCCTCCGCCTGGCCGGACTCTCCAGCCTTCCTGCTTTCGGCCTCAGCCCGGCCCGTTCCTACTCTCCTCTCTTGCTCTGTGAGCAGCTTACAGGCAGATATCTAGGGCAGGGTGCCCTGCTTCTCTCTCTTCATCCCAGTCCTCTCTCTCTCCCTCTTTCAGAATCACTCTCTCTCTGACTGTGCCCCGATCTCTGTTCTTTCCGTTCTCTCTGTGCTCGTGTGGGTGAAAGTACGTTCTTCGTCGTTCCACTGTGATTTCATTTTTTTTCCTTTTCCTGGGATTCTCCACTTCTCCCTGTAATCCCCCCCCCCCTGCTCGGTTGCACTGAGAGCACGGTGACCTTTCTGTTCTCATCTCTCTCTCTCTCTCTCTCTCTCTCTGCATTGCTTTGCTCTCTGTTACAGGTAATCTGCCCTGTTCTTTGACCGACCTTAAAAATGAATGTTTTGTCTCTGCGGTGGTTACATTCCTACTAATGCTATTAGGCGAGGCGAGAATACATGTAACACATCAGTCAGACAGAGACGGTGTTAGTGTCAGTGAGACCTTATAATCCCTGTATTATAATTAAACTACACCTAGAGTCCCTCAAAGCCTGCGCTCTCCCTCCCTCGCCTGATAGTTCTTCTCACCACAAGGGGGCAGGATTGAGCAAGGGATAGACACGAAAAGTAAAAGACCCAAGACCCTTTGTCTCGACAAAAACACTAATATTTACAGAGGTTCTTTGAGTGTTTTGCCGTCTCACCTTTTGAAAGAAAGTACTTTTTCACACAACAAATGAACAAATGCTAACACGAGCGGTGCAGGTGTAAGACGCTAACTGGGGGTGGGGCGGGGGCACCATGAGCACAATGCACAGGCCTGTGAAAGAAAGAGAGAGGGAGAGGGAGAGAGGGAGAGAGAGAGAGAGAGAGAGAGAGAGGCGCCTGTGTGTTACAGAGTCAATAGGCTCTTTGTTAAGGGGTCTGGGAGACAGCCATGAGACGTAGTGGACACACGCGCGCGCGCACACACACACACACACGCTCTATAAATACCTACGTTTGATAGAATGCTATTCACTCTGTCCCACCTAGAGCTCCTTATCGCTTTCCTTTCTCCACCCACCCATCCTTCCATCCATCCATTCAGTCCCCGTTCTCTTTCTGCTCAGTGGCTTTGTGTGAGCAACAGAAACTACCCTGCCCCCCCCATTCCGTCCAGGGGCGTCTCAGTTGCCGATGGCGGGGAGGAGGGAGGGGGGACTTCACCTGGGTGCAGGACAGAGGACATTCTGTATGAACGAAGGGGAGAGAGTCAGGTGGCAGAGGGAGAGTGAGCCACAGGCGGTGGTTAATGTCGCCATCGCGACACATCGGAATCCACAGGGTTTACCTCGGTGGACGGGACGAATCACCGGATAAAGTAAGGCGGGGAAAGGCGGGTTAAAAACAGGTGGAAGAGCAAGCTTTATAGTATAATGAGGAGTAAGTGAGAGAGAGAGAGAGAGAGAGAGACAGAGAGACAGAGAGAGCACCAGAGGCAATAGTTCCTCTGTCTGACCTGAGGACAGTGAGAGATGACGCAGACTACCTGTGTAAACTAGGTATTTCTTTTAAGCAGAATTCTTCATGTAAATTGCTCAAGTAACTCACTGAGTAAGGCCTTCGTTAGATCTCTTCGGGTGAATCCTTCTTCGTAGATCGTTTCCTTTTGGATGCCCTCAAAAACCTGCCAAGTGACACGTCTCCAGAGAGTCCCAAAAACATGTGCAGTGCATTCCCACAAAATGGTAGTGCGGCTTTTGGTAAATGTACTTCCTCAAAACACATATTACTACTACAGATATAATATACATACAGTATGTGTGTTACAGTACATATGGAGATACTCCAGCCAAAAAGGTTTTAATACTTCAGAGTCGCGTAATGATACTAGCCTTCTTTACATTTTTACATTCCCCCCCGGCTCTCGAGGGGTGGAGTGTGACGGAAAGCACGCTGGGTAAACGCTGCCAGCAGAGTAAATCCTGCGACGGGCTTATTGTTCAACCACGATGTGTCTGAATGACGCAAAGCGTTTCCGACTGCAGGCATCTACGTGGTGAGTTATGCTGCATGGGAAGATGTCAAGCATGCCTCAGGATGAATCAAGCTCTCGTACTGTGTGTGTGTGTGTGTGTGTGTGTGTGTGTGTGTGTGTGTGTGTGGCTCTAGTATAAATAATGGATAAAGACCTAATAGGCTTTCTGTAGGACTTCTCTGGGTTGTTGACCATTGGGATCAGCATTAGGATTCTGTCACTCAAACTCAAAGGAACAAAACTCTGAGCTTATCTGCGGCACTCTGCCCTCTCAGGCACACACACACACACGCGTGCGCGCGAACACTGCT
This sequence comes from Percopsis transmontana, assembly GCA_025447815.1. Classification (NCBI taxonomy): domain Eukaryota; kingdom Metazoa; phylum Chordata; class Actinopteri; order Percopsiformes; family Percopsidae; genus Percopsis; species Percopsis transmontana. The sequence goes on from JAOEHI010042589.1 coordinate 9,747, forward strand.
GATCGCCTTATCTCCTGGTCCCAACAAGAAGATAACATATAAATCTCAGGGTCTCGTTTCCACAGAGAATCTCAATAAAGCGCAAATCGGCTTAGACACGCACACACGCGTCTTGAAAACATATGAAAAAACAGATTTGATTGACCCGCCTGCCCCCTCTCTTGTATACGCTCTCTCTGTGTGTGTGTGTGTGTGTGTGTGTGTGTGTGTGTGTGTGAGAGAGAGTGAGTGCGTGTGTGTGTTTAAGGCTATAAGTACGCTG
>JAOEHI010042589.1:10108-21597 GCA_025447815.1 Percopsis transmontana
TGTGTGTGTGTGTGTGTGTGTGTGTGTGTGTGAGAGAGAGTGAGTGCGTGTGTGTGTTTAAGGCTATAAGTACGCTGGTGGCTCCTGCCGCTCTCAGTAAACGTTGACTCATCCTTATTCACACGCTTAATAATTCAAAGATCTGCAGGCAGGCGTTTAAAAGGAAAGAAAAACTCGCTCCTTTTTTTCTCTCCTTTTCCTTCTTTGCAAGTGAACCCCCGCTAATCACTCCCTCCTTCACGTGCACAGCAACTCACGTGCACGCTGGCAGCCCTCAAGACAGCGAGAGGAGGATGCTCTGAGAATAGGACGAAGAGGACGGAAGGACAGGAGTCAGAGGAGGAGAGAGAGAGAGAGAGAGAGAGAGAGAGAGAGAGAGAGAGACAGAGAGAGAGAGAGAGACAGAGAGAGTGGGGTAGAGAGAGAGAGAGAAGACAGGATGAGCTGGTGAGGAGGGGAAAGCAGAAGGTGTCTCTGTGCTGTTGTAAATCCACCGCGGGGCCTTGTAAGCTGTCAGACAAGCTGAGGGTGGTAAAGGCTGCACACTAGCGCTCACACACACACACACACAATCGATGCTTAGCGCGGGGAGAGAAGCCCCCCCCCTCCCCACTCATCCCGGCGTCTGACGGCTCGCTGCTGTGTTTTATGGCTTTCTATTCCTATGTGATTCTTCTGTGGCTTGTCACATAGGGTGCAAAGCCATCGGGTACAGAGTGGGAGATCGACAGGAATCGACAGACATGGGAGAGAGAGAGCGAGAGAGAGAGCGAGCAAGAGCGAGAGCGAGCGAGAGAGAGAGAGTAATGACAGATGATGGATTAAAGCCCCGGATAGGGAGATTTACCTGGGGGAGATGGGGGGCTCACACACAAACACACACGCGCACACACTATTCTGTTTGGCCTGTGGCGATCTGCTCTCCCCTTGCAGGCAGCCTACACTCTGGTTCAGTTAATTGTCCCGGTATGACACAAGTGCAACTGTGTGCTAGTCCCTGCGGCCACACACACCACACACACACAAACATGAGCTACCGCAATAAGCCGCCCTGTGCCGCCCTGCTTGCAGTAAACACACACACACACACACACACACACACACACATTTCCCCAGTCACAGCCCAGTGCTGACACAGGTCACTTTTTAATGAAGCTCTCTGTTTCACTGCCTGTTTCATAATCTCAATGCTCACATGTGATTGGCTGATGGCACACTTGCAAAAAAAATGTCAACGCTGGAGTTTCTTTATAGTGACTCCAGTCCCACGTTACCTGTGCGTGTGTGTGTGTGTGTGTGTGTGTGTGTGTGCGTGTGTGTGTGCGTGAGACAACAGAGAAGTGCACGTGACGTAATAACGTAGGTATCTATATACGTGCCACTGTATTGGCATGGTATAGAAAACATAAATCCATGAATTGTAATCGTAGAAAACCACAGGGCCCAATCTGCTTGAGTGGCAGGATTCAGTAGGCTCCCAATCTAGCCCTGCAGTGTTCTTGTGTTATCTTAAGTGTGGGCTGACCTATTGATTGACCCCTGAATAACTTTATCTGCATTGAGCCTCAGGTACACACACACACAGCTAGGAGGATTATATCGACACCTGCTATAATCCATCCTAGTCTTTGTCCTCTCAGATGGTATTGTTAAAAGACGTGCTGAATGGATTAACGGAGTGTATCTGAGACCAAGTGTTAGCATTAGCATTAACAGGGATGAGATTAGAAGCCATCGACATTCTGACAAGCAGTTCGACCACCCTGCTGAGAAAGAAGGTGAGACCCGGGTGTTTGTAATTCTCTCTCTCAATACCCTGCTCACAATGTGAATTTATGAACAGCAAACCTTTGTTGTGAAATTAATTAAAGTATAAAATGGACGGGAAACACATCACCTGGCTGGCTGGACTCGTTACCCTTTTGTTTCACATTTCTGTACGAGAGACTTCTTCCCCACGTGTTTTAATGGTCACATTATGTTTTTAACACGACCCTCCCTCCCCAGGTGTGCTGTGATGCAACAGGTGGCATAAGGCCATGCCCTTCACCTGGGCCTGCTTCTGCAGTCTGAGGGGGATCTGCCCCTCGCACAGGAAGCAGATGAAAGACAGGGTAGAAGAAGACAAGGGTGCCCAGGAGGACCAACGGAGCGGGCAGGAAACAGCAGTGTGACAGGGATGCAACAAGCCCCTCAAACACCCAAACACACACACAGACACACACACACACACACACACACACACACACACACACAACACCAGACTGTTTAATGTCAGAGAGCTAACATTTTTATGTAAGGGTTGATAAGTCATTTGACTTATTTATATACATATAATTTATATAGAATATATAGAATTTACTATTCTTAGTGTGAATGGTTCTGTTTTGCAGCTGAGTGTGCCATCCACTGCCATAGTGTTCTTGGGCAAGGCACTTCCTTGTCAACTGCCAGCAATACAACACTAACAATAATAATGTTTATAATTGACTAGAAGCTGTACAGTTTCGTTTTTTTTTCATGGTAAGATACAGTATTAACTTTAAATTGCTATTAATATTGTATTTGGTTTTCCCAAGCCCCAGTGGAAGCAAAACCTATGCATGAGATGAAACCCATATTTAGTGTACAGACAGTGATGTGGTTTATGTGTCAGGTAGATAGATTAAGAGGTCTGCTACTGTAAATGTCAGCTTTTAAAAACATAGAGAGCAGTTGCATCTTCTGACCATAGTGGACACCAATTTGCCAACATATTCTATGCAGCTTTAACTGATCTCAAAAGAGGCACTACATCTGGGGTACAGGGTCAGCCGGCAATGGTTGTTTCGTTCAACAGGAATGACCAAACACTTTTTATGCACCCACACTGTTTGGTTCACATTAAACCTCTACGATTTTTCACATTAGACAACATTAGAATTAAAGTAAAAAATGTCACGACCCACTAAAATCATCTTGCGGGGGTCCCGGCCCACATTTTAAGGACCACTGCTCTAGTTTATATAGCTCAAACTGTACTCACTACTCCAGAAGATGAATCACATAGAATACTGATGAAAATAAAAGTCTGCCCAATCTGCCCAAACGGAATTGCTCGTCCCTGTGGAGTCCAATTTTCTCTGGGCAGTTGACTGAGAATTCGGTTAGCGCTCGATGTGATTCTGCAAACACTCTTATCTGCTAGACTCGCCGTTTGCCACAGCAGGTGGAGTGTAAAGAGTGTGAATGAGGTTCCAGCGTTTAGAAATCCATTATTTCTCTCCGTCACACCTTTCATTCGCCCCCCCCCCCGTTCTTAATCTCCTCCCCATGGCAGCTGAATTAGAACCAAGGGTACTGCTGGCATTCCTCGACTCTTACTTTGTCGCTCCGACTTAACGGAAACTTCGGCTAGCGTAAGAAGTGTGCAGTAATTTCCGGAGTCACCCATGAAGGGCCAGAGCCCATCTCTGTCTTCACGCTGAGCTGGGCAGGATCTGAAATCGTGCAGCTGTCCAATCAGTGGCTTAGCTGGAGTGTGAAGATGGATGTCACAAGGTCAGAATGAGCAGCAAAATTTGTGACAACTTCGTCCTCTGGCTCATTAATAGGCGGACAAGTAATTACAAACACACACGCGCGCGCATGTAGATAACATCAATTAATGTCACTCCCACCCACCTTTTACCTGTTTGATTAATTGCAAAGACCCGTGTCTCTGTGAATTGAGACTGTGCTGTAGGCTGAGAGGTAGAAGAAGAAGTAGTTGAGATGTCTGTTCAGCCAGTAAAGGATAAGCTATCAGCCCTTGAAACAAACGCGCGCACACACACACACGTCTCATTAGTGTGTGTGATTATGCGTTGCACGTCCAGTTCGCCAGTCGAGATGTAATTAACCTTTTCCAGCAGGAAACAGATGCCTGAAAGACACGCACGCACAAACACACACACACACACACACACACACACACATGCACACACGCACACTCAAGTCTGCTGTCAGGGAAACAAAGCCAACGTCACGGTGTCACGCAAACAAAGGCCCTGAAGCAACGGCTGGCACTCTCTGATAATCCCCTCACATATATTTACATCCAGGGGCTGTGAATGTGTCTCTGTGCCAGCGTCTCTAACCCCCCCCCTCCCCCTTCCGTACCCTTTCTCTCCTCCTCGCCAGACATTTGCTCCACCCGATGGCTCCACGCTGGGTAAACCCTCTTGGTCTGTGTCATTTGTTCTTCAAATGGAAGACACCAGAATTATTGTTTGTTTTTCTTGTTTACGTACAGTAGAGCAGGTTTAAAGAAAATAAGAGATGCAAAACCATTCTCCTCCTTTTCATGGAAGCAAAACCAAAATTCTGGTTCCTTCAACAGCCTGGGCTAGTGCAGTACCAGCATTAAAAGAACTCTTTACAATGTGTGTAAGATCTGGTCAGACATAAGGGGGTTCTTGCTTCCCTAAAATTGTATTCAAAACTGGCTTTGTGTTGAACACCATTTAACTTTTAATTACTGTCCTGGCTGTATTAGTGATATGCTTCCCATAATACATCCCTGGTAGATCCATCAGACACTGTATAGGAAGTTGTCTTTTATTTCATTTTCTTTGACAACAGCAATTAATTTAAGATCTATCTCAAAACCACAATTTCAGCCTTGTTCAATTTTTCCATGAAATTATTTTTTTTCCTAAACATTTGTATCTCTTCCTCTTATATGTGTGGAATGCCTTAGAGCGCATCCAATTTTACTCAATAAAGTTCATAAAATATGTTTGTTAGCTTAAATTGTATTTGCCCCGATTCCCTTTTAGATAGAAATACAGACAGAAACAGAAACCAAGGATAGGTCAGGTGAAAAACTAATTTTGCAACGCCTTTGATTGATGACTCATGTTGCCTCAAAATATAGAAATCAAGTGCTTGGCCTCATTTTAAAATTAGGTATATAACGAAAGTTATTCTTCCATAATATGAACAGCGGGCTACTTCACATTTATGTATGCTACAAGAAAGTAAATCAGCATTTATGAAATTCTCTGAATGTTAATAAATCCATGAAAATGCATCAAAATAGAGCTGGTTCATCAAGAATTGATTATGTCCCATACAGATGTTGAGGCTTGCACCCCCACCATCTCAAAATCATAGAACCCCCCTAGATCCGATATCTTTACAGAGAGTAGGACTATTTTGCAATGTCTCCTTTAGAACAGACTATTTCCATACATAATGTATACATGCCAAATATCTGAGCACAATTTGCATTTCCCATACATAAAAAGGTGATGCCACTGTTATGCTTGGATGTAAGGCCAAGGCATCCGGCTGGACAATATATTTGGATATACGCACACACATGCACAAACTCAATGCAGTGGTACGTACTAATTCCTCTTCCCACTCACGACAGTGGTGGTGACTATACACAGCCACTTAGAATTAGCCTCAAGTTAAATAAGCCCTTGTTTTGTTTTGTATCGCTAAACGTCACTAATTGACCCTAAACATACAGTATATTAATTGTCCCTGACTCGACTCCTACTAAAACTCGAACAGCTCGAAAGACAGAAAATCACGAAAAGATGTATCGAACGAAAAGTTTGATAAATCTGTACTGACTTGAAATGAACAAATCAACAAAATGAATTGGATGTTTGCAGTTGCGCATGTTTGCTCTAACATATAGCCACAAAGCATTTATTATTTGGAGTGCAATGAAACAGGATGCATAACAGCAAGGTGCGCAAAGATAACACTAAACCACAAACCAACAGAGAATGAGAACATAAAAGGTGTATTTGTCTTTGTGCAAAACATCCCTTACAGCTGCTCATACATGGAGAGTTGTGTTTCAAACCACTGAGTGAGTAAACAGTGAGCTGGGGCAGACATTTGGTGTTCTGGGGGCGCTATAACGGCATTGAGGATGTGTAGCTTTAAGAATCGGGAAAATAATGTCAGGTACACCCCATATCTAGGTTTACTTACAGACTGGGGTTCACAGAGGTCAGTGTTTCTCTGAGCAGTAGCATGTGTGGTTTGACTGACACAGGCGTGTAAATCACACAACAAAGTGGTTTGGTTTTGTGCTCATAACAAAACTAAGATCTCATTGTAGGAGCGCTATGAACAAGATAACAAACAAGAGAGGCATGCTTGTGTGTCGTTTCACGCTTCTGCCAGTCCGAGACAAATGGGTAAGGCAGATAGCGACTCCTATCAGCCTTCCTCTCTTTCCCAGTCTTAATATTAGGGATTTCAGCGGCAGGCAAAGCTGCTTTCCAGAAGAATAATGGTCGGCGATTGTGTGTGTGTGTGTGCGTAGGACAGATTGCGTGTTTACTCACCCGATCTCTGCGAGCAGCAAGACGAGACAAAGCCGATGTCATTTCACAGTGCGGAGCACCTATTATTGTTGAGCCCGATACGGCGCTAATGAGAATCAGAGGATGAGAAGAAAACACAAGAGTGGCGTAGAGGAATAAAAAGGGAAAGGGAGAGATAGAGGGGAGTAACAAATAGGCAATATTGAATGGGATCCTAATGCTAGACGGAGCATTCATGCTAATTGGCTCTGGTGGATAACTTAGTGAGGCGAGGGAGAGAGAGCGGAGGGGGCGCAGTAAGCGAACAGGCCAATCTCTCGCAGCATTACACTCGTTTAGCACTCCTTCCATTTCACCTCTTTAATGAGAAGAATAATCGCACCAGGAATGGCTGAAAGGGTTGAAATCGCTTACGAATTGTGGCTGCCCCTTACGCGTGGGCGTGTGTTTTTGCAGCATGGCCCTTTATGGATCAAAGCAATTTTCTGGGACCGTAACTCAAGGACAAACAGCTAAAAATAGAGGGTGGCGCACGACTCTTGTAGCAGAGCGCGCGCGCGCGCGGGGGGGGGGGTTGAAAACGAGCCCTGTCGTATTAGATTTGGGTCAGGAACGAGGGAAGAGCTGGCGAAGCGGAGGGGAGCGTCGCAGACGGCGAGAGAGAGATTCATCACTCGCCGCACGCCGTCTCTCGCGCTCTCGCTTTCTGTCATCCGCTCAACACCTCCCCCTCCCTCACACACCTGGAGACGACAGGGAGGGGAGCAGCGACGGTCGTGCTAAAGGCATTACATAGGAGATGGACGAGATGGGAGATAAAAGGAATGAAACAGAGAGAAACATGGTAGCTCTGTTCTAATCTCCTTGAAGTATTATTTATTTACGTGTATTTACAGGGAAATGTTTCACTGTGTAGTGCCTTGCTCTATTTCTTATGTTACACAGGGAATGGAACCCTAACCCTGCCAGAGGCAAATAAAAGCAGTGTTTTTGCATCGGAGCTTGAGTGCAGTGGCGTCTTTTGAACCCAAGGCCCTGTCAGGTAGAACAACAACACCGAGGAAAGAACACTGACCTTTTAGTGTTCCCTGGGAACCATGACAGACTCACAAAGATAAGTGCTGGCAAGAAAAAGTAGTTCAACAACCCGGTAAGCTAACTGCCTCACTGTTCCCAGCATAGAGCTAGGAGATTAATATTGGGAGCATTGTGCGCCTATTTTATTCATCCTAAAATCTCAGAGAATACATAGATAACATGATAGAGCATTTCAACCCTCCTCTGAGCCTATACGCAAGTCATGGAAGACGCATGCTATAAGGCGCTATGGCTATGATATACTTGCAGACCAGCAGGTATTTGGTCCTGCTTAGAGTGGATAGGCGCACCCTCAATTACAATTAGAATGAGGTCATTTAGCAGACAGCTTTATCCAAAGTGACTTACAGTGAGTACAAGTAAAAGTATTAAGGAGCAGCTAGGGGTTGGACATCTTGCTCAATGTGACAATGTGTCCTCATGTGGCATCTATCATTAGTACGCTGGGCTGACCGTTACACAACTTTATTCATACAATGTAAGAGTTTCTGTTTGCCTGGATACATTGTGATACATATTATTGAATGTATAATGTTAATTGTTGTTGCCCACTCTGCACCTATTGCATCCTACGCGTCCTGGAAGCTCTGTCCCTTCCCAAAGTTTCTCCCACTTTTTACCCACATGTTTTTAATATAGGATTACAATAGTGCCAAATCACTGTAAACGTATGTTTGAAAGTCGTGCTTGTAAATTGAGGTTTGTGAAGTGAAGAAGATTTGTCTGCAAGTTAAGATTCGCAAATGTGTAATTTAATTTTTTATTGTATTGTATCATGATGTGTAAGAAAAATACAAATGGTTGCAAATGTCTTAATAAATGTTGCAAGCATAATAATTGTACATACCATGATACAAGCTTGCGAAATTAAGTTACACATTTGCGAATTGTCACTTACAACCACAAACCTCAATGTGTGAGCACGACATTCAAAATACAAATTCACGTGACTTTTGTCACTGTTGTCACGCACAAACAGTTTTGTAAGCTTGTAAACTGAGTTTCACAAAGAAAAAAGTGGTTTGCAAGTGGTTTGCAACCAATCATCTCCCTCTACCAAAACCACAGCAAAACTAGTATAATTGGTTGGATTACGCATCAATCAAGTTGCTGAGCACATCATGATACAAGCTTGTGAAATTAAATTAAATATTTGCAAATCTTCACTTGTGGACATGAACCTCAATTTACAAGCACGACATTCAAAACACAGTTCTGGCACTATTCCATATTTTTAGGGACATTTTTCCTTGCCTGATGGGAGGAACAGGTGAAGTGGGTGTTGTTTGTTTCCATGTGAAATGTGGGCCTGTGCAGCCCTTTGAGGCTGTAATGTGATTAAGGGCTATAAAAATAAACTTGACTTCACTTGTCTTGACTTGACTCAAGGATGCTTACAGATGGGCCGGGCTTGATGGGGATCGAACCCATGACCTTTCATGTGGGAGTCGACCCTAACCATTAGACACCCTTTCCTACAACTGGTCGGCAATGTTGCGTGTTTACATGCTTCCCATATGGAGGGTGTGTTTGTGGCGTTCAACAAGTGATATATAAGATACATAACTAATGTTTTATAAACCCAAAAACACAATAATATGTTTCAGACGGTTCCACATGGTCCACACGGTCTCAGACGCTGTTGGTTTGAGGCGTACCGTGGCCTTTAGTGCCTTGCTCTACTACAGTGTAATGCACAGGGAGTGGAACCTCTGACCCCAGCGGCAGTAGTGCCCTAGTTTTAGCTTGCGTTAGCTAGTGTTAGTTTGCGATCCTGGGTGCTCTCTCCCCCTAATGGGAGGAATAGAGCCGTCGTAGGCTAATTGGCAAGAGAGGAGACAGAGCGCTGATGGAGCTGACACAGGAAGGAAGGGCGGGGGGGCAGCCGTCGGCCCGGCCAATCAGACGAGAGCCGTCGTAGGCTGGGGGGATACTGGGAGAGCGCAGACACAGATAGCGTAAATTGAGACTGTAATGGGTTTTGTCAGAAGCACCTGCTGGGGTCGGCCTGGAGTGGTTTGGGACCACTAGGAGAGGGCTGAGAGGAGCCGAGAGGAGAGAAAGGTCCAATTGGAGTCAGGCTCCCTGCCTGGAGAAGCATCACGGCCATGCCAACCTCGCCTGATTACCAATTTATGCCAGGCTGCCTACATCAGACACACACACACACACACACTGATTGGAGAGTGCCAGCAACCTAAAAGCACTGGTGTATATTAAATCTAACGTGCTTAAACTGATGCCCACACACACACACACTGATTGGATCTGTCTTTCCACCTAACAAGGTGTCCACGCTGCTCAGACCTGAGCCTTAAGATTGGAAGATTAAACCGCCAGATGAAAATAATGTGCCGTTCTAAATTAGATTCCTGCCCGCTGTGCACAACCCCCACCTCACCAGGCCAGCTGCCGTACATGTTGGGCTGCGGAGATGTTTATCTGTCCCTGGGAGCTGCTCTGCTTCAAGGTAGATAGGAGAGATTTTTTTATAATGCACTGTTGATGGTCACGAAGTAATAGAGTGGTGATAAATACAGTGTCAGACTGCCACGTTAGAGTCAAAGCCAGGCTTAATGCTGGCATCCACCAAGACGACATCCGCCAACACAGCAGGGGGTGCGAAAAATCTTCTCGGTGGATACTAGCGTCGCCACTTGCCGGAGATTGTCTGACAATGTCTGTAGACATCTCTGAATGTCTTTTGTGGGCATTACCGCCGATTCAACATGTTGAATCTTCAGTTGTTGGCGAAAGACCAAGTTGCATTTAAAGCCAATAAGAGCACAATGACTGTTGAGAGGGGGAGGAGAAAGCTTAGCGCATGAGAAATACGACATGCCATTCTGCAGAGCTCCGTAAATTACCATGGCATTTTCGAATTAAAAAGAGATTATACATTGTGGAATAACCACTCGAAAGTTCAACTCAGGTATAATGTCAACTGGGTCGGACGTGCTTTATTTAGCAAATCAAGCAGAGCGATTGTGCTTAAACTCTTTGTTCTGTCACGGAGGGGGACACATGGTCCCTCCAGGGTCATGTACAACAGCGTCTCAGCTCCTGGCATTCTCCGGCATGGGTCTACCCCGTGCTCTTTTTACTGTGGGAGACAGGTGATTAGTAATTTGCCCACACCTGTACCCAATCCCCAAGTCCCGTGGACTACACCTCCCGACATTCCCTCCCATACAAACAGAGCTAAACCACACACACCCTCAGATACATGTTACGTCTTGTTTACATACGATTATTTTGTATTTACATATTCTATGTATTATTTTAATTAAATAAACGATTGCTGCAATTGCAGACTGAAATACTGACAGAGTGCAACGTGTCATATTCTGAACACCACGCCCACTGGGGGGGGGGGGGCATTTCATTGCTTTCAATTGACTTTATATTGCGTCAAGGTTCCTCCTTGTCACTTTCGTCTGCTAACTGAAACATGCCTGTGTGACAGGATGCACGACCAGCAAGGTAAAGAACCCAGAACTTTCTATAAGCTGTCGAACCGAAAAAATTTGCCTTTAAGGAGACAAAAGTGGATACATGAATATTATATTTTCATATTACCACTCTGAAAACTACGCCCACTGGAGAGGGCCACAATATGCTAAATTGCTTTCCCTAGCTAAAAACATTATTTCACCGTGCCAAAGGTTTATTTTAGCACCCTATGTCAACCAGAGAAGAAGAGGTAAGCAGATCAGGATCACACAGTGTTCCCATTCTTTCTGCTGATGCCTCGTGGGAATTAATTACGCTCCGTCTCTATTGACTTTGTTTGTAAACGTGCAAATGGGGCCCCATGCGGGCACTAATATAACAATCTTAAGTGTACGGTCTAAAGCACATGGCGCAAGTTCATTTAGGGTATGTCCAAATCCACTTCTAGTTTTTGCAGTTTTCTGAAAGGCGTTCATGGGCCGTTTGGGAGTCGCGGTCAGCCTCACTTTCGGGTATCACCCTCACGTCCGGGTATCACCCTCACGTCCGGGTATCACCCTCACGTCCGGGTATCACCCACAGGCTAATGGGCAGGCAGAGCGCACCATCCAGGATTTGGGGCGA
>JAOEHI010042600.1:0-53072 GCA_025447815.1 Percopsis transmontana
ACACACCCACACACACACACACACACACACACACACACACACACACACACACACACACACCCACACACACACACACAGAGTTTGACATGGGAGTCCTCGGCTGGGGATGGGGGTAAAAAGGCAGATCATTACATAAACTCCACTAGGGTGGTGTTATATGGTGTTCCTAGCAGCAGAGGAGCTACTGTACATATTTTATATATCATCAACTTTAACCCACATACACTCATGTGAGATGGAGATTAAAATAGTTTTTGCTTTGTTCATCATTTGGTTTTCGAATGAGGTATAGCTTTCGCTACATAGCTACATAGAAAGACCTGCGGGTCTATCCAGCTAAAGTTTAGGAAACACTGTTTTTGGAGGAAATGCTTATTGCTCCTTAAAATCCCAAATGTTGCCTCCAAATGACAAGAGGTGTCTTCTTAATTTATTTCTATTTGCAAGTCTCTTACCATCTCCATGATAAGATGGCCGCACACAAAGCACTTCTCTGCCGTCTGCTGGAAGCCCGAGTACTGTGGGAGGCATAATATGCACAATTTATTATAAGCCTCAATGGATTATGGGTATGTATCTTGGACACGGCTTGGCATCACTAAATTGAGAGAATATGCGAGAATAGCTATCGTATTAGTAGGGCTATAATATTGCTACATCCACTACATTAACTGCTCTGGTTAATCTATAGGGGGCGCAGCTGCTACAAAAACGATAATTAGTGAATCAATTACTCATCCCTTACAGCCTGGAATGCATGAAGAAAAAAGGTTGTACTGCTATCGCTTCACAGAGAATGTAGATCAAACGTTTTTCTGATACAATGGAGATGATAGTCGATCAAGTTTTTTTGGTTGGTTTTCTGGGTAAAGTATTCCTTTAAACTGGCAGTATATGTTGTTTTATCTCATGTTCAGTATTATGCTATCACCAACTACATTCATGCTTAATTACACCCTAATGTTATTTCAGCCTAGCTAGAGTTGCGCCCCTGGAACGGGTATGGGTTAGGAGCGCTCAGGTATGCTGGTCAAACCAAAAGGCAGGATGTTTGAACTGAAGGAACTTCTAGTTATCCAAGGTGGGGTTTTGCTGAACACGCCTGCTCCGTCTTAGCATGTCCCAGCTTTAAATTCCTAACAGCTTCACACAGTGACACCTGCAATGTATTTAGTACAACCACAGGCTTCCACGGTGGCCAATGAGACGCTCCATGTAAGCAGCTGGGAGGTGAGGTGTCTTGTTGCAACAACACGGAACAAAACAACAAGGAACAGCCCACGTCACATCAACAACTCCCCTCAGGGCTTCGGCTTGAACCCTGGACGCAAGGCAGATAATGGAGGTTACCATCTGCAGGGCACATTCCCCTCGGGGTTGTGACCTGATGACTTAAGAGGGCAGGTGGAAGGGGGTTGACTAACACTAGAGAATCTATTCTGCTCTCATTAGTGTCTTAGTGATGTTGATTCTGTAATGTGTACTAATAACACACTTATTGCATAACTTCCTTAGGGGGATCTTTCCCTTTAACTTCTCTCCAAACGTTCCTAACAGTTTTGTTTGTATTTTGGTAGTTTAATGAGTTATCCAGCTGGGCTTTAATGTTAGAGGTTTTCTGATTCTTGAGTTAAATACAGATTAAGGGCTGATAACCTGAATCTGACCAAAGTTGAGGAGCAGTCTAGCAGGTGAAGGTGGATGGCGGCTCACCCAGCCTGCCCTCTGCCCTGCACGGACCCCTCCTCCCCACACTGACCATCTGCCAAACCCCCAGGGACCAGGACTGTCACCAGTCAGTCGGATGAGATGAAAGAGTTTAGTCACATCCTCTCATCTGAATGTAAGGACTAAGCTACGGTGTTAAGAGGAGAAAACTGTAATTCGGTCATCAGAATGGGAGTGTTTTATAATGATTTAACTGTTCAAAGGCTCTGAGTAGATGATGATCACTGCGTAGGCCATGTTTAGGAATGACTGAAATAATTCTATGCTACTGAAAAGTTCCTGGCAAAATCCAATTTCCAGGTTTTAAAAATCTAAATAATGACCTGCTGAATGTCATGTCAAAAAGGTCTTGCTATAGCTATATAATTGATGGTGGAATGAGAACATTGGGTAATAGTTGGATGATACTGTAACCCAGCAACTAGGAAATTCAGTCTCTCTCTCTGTGCCACTGAGCTTCATTATTTTTATGCACTGAACTCATAACAGTCACATTTTGAGCACTTGAAGGAGCTATCAAAGGAATGATTTTAGCATTGCGGTGTTGTAATGGCACATAAATATAATAAAACACTAATAAAACACGGTGCTAGCAGCTAGCGCCAATCTGCTTAACAGGCTGGTTCCCAGGCTAATAAGACATAGTCAATTCTAAACCAGCCTGCATGGCACCCGATACAACTATAAACATACATGAAAGAAAGATAAACCCAATTACTGGAGCCGTTTATATACACAGTTTCAAGATGCTGTAGTCTGTGCTACAAACTACAGTTCTGGGGTGTATGGCCCATTTGGCTTTCCCTACAGCACCACTCGTGCTGTTTTCAAGATTTGCATCAAAGGACGCAATTTAGCGAATCCTAAAATTTGACCCCCTCGCTAAAACTAAACCGACTTCAGTGAATCACTAACGTCCCAAAGAACAACACCATTAGGTAACCTTCATCCATTAAGAGCAGTCCATCAGTTGACCTGAGGTGAACCAGCACCCAAGAGCGACAGCTGTCACAGAACCTCCTCCTGTTTTCACTGGGAGTGTTAAGTACCAGGGAGCAGCTCCAGGGGAAATTAGGGAGAAATAAAAGGGTGAAGCTCTGCTTTAATTGTAGCAGTAGTCTGTTTGCGCTAGAAGGTTGTAGAATGTGGCCCCCAACACACACACACACACACACACACACACACACACAAAATCAGTATCTAAGGGTGGGGTGAGGGTTATAAATTGACATATAGCCAAAGACAGACATTTATACAAGCGCACACACACACATACACACACTACTCACCAGGAAATCCTCTTCACAATAGACTTTGCCGCTGACATTGTAGAAAGCTTTTCCTCTCAGCCTCCTCCCTGTGAAGATAGATCAAAACTAAGATGTGAGAAAGTGACTAAAACCCCTCTACTACTTCCTGCTTAATGTGTCTTGCTTGAACATACAGTACGTACAGTACATCAATACGGGTAGCTTGATGTAAGTGTCAATTTGCCACTGTCTGTGTGTCACGGTTCCATCTATTGATCCTAAACCACAATCAATACAGCAGAAATAACCTGCTCCATTGTGCACATCTCTGAAACAGCCACATTTACAGTACACATGGGCTAACAATTCTTAGGCTCAGGGAAGGATTTGCCTAAATCTGACAAACACACACACACACACGTTTGTACTTCTATCTTTGTGAGGACCGTCATTGACCCTATTGATTCCCTAGCCCTTACCCTTACCTTAACCATCACAACTAAATGTCTAATCCTAACCCTCACCCTAACCTACTTCTAACCTAACCCTTAAAACCAAGTCTTCAAACAGCCCTTTGAAGTGTGAGGATCGGCCAAAATGTCCTGATTTTCTAAAAATGTCCTCACTCTGTAGGTAAAAACCGTGTTCCAGTTCTGACTATGTAGCAAGTACAAGAACACACACACACATGTGCACACACACACACACACACACACACACACACACACAGAGTAGTCCCCCTCTCCAAAGTCATCATTTGAGTTTAATGCAGGATGAGCCTTCATTCATTTGAATCAAACATCAGGACGTTCTCCAGCTCCCGGACCCCGCCCTTCCCCCCCGAGCTCATTCACATTCATTCTCCAGCGGCAGAGTCCCTCTGGCAGTGGTTTTGGCCTGGCCTAGCCTGGCAGAACAAGCCCACGAGCTCATAAATCTGGCAGATTAGTCACATTTAATTGCTGTCCCGAGCTGCCGTTGGTTTTATGGGTGTCCCGGCATGGGAAAGACATGTTCCCTAGCCCGACCCCCCCGCCAACAAAGTCTTTTTTAACACAGAAATGTATGCAATAGCTGCAATTCACACATACACACACAGTGTCCCAATGCTGGCTGATGGCAATACATTAACACCCACATAAATGGCTGGAGGAGCACAGGAATGCCATCTGCACAATAGGTGAGACTTTTAAGACTGTCGAGTGATTAGCATGTCGGCCGAGGAGGGAGGGACAAATTCACCTTCCCAGGACTAAGAGGAGCATGATGGGAAAAATGCAGGCCCGGAAGGCCCCAGCGCTGACTGTGTGCTGGACTGGGGAGGGAGCGGGCCGGCTGAACTAACGGGGACATTCTTTCAGCCTGAGGTCACTAGCTGGTCCTATTCAGCCCCCAATGCACCCCTCTGACACCCCCCTCACCGAGGAGAGGGGGTAGGGCTCCGTGCCTCCCTTTCTCGTCCAGCTCTTTGTCACCAGGGAGCGCTACTCTCGGATGGGCCTCCTCATAGAACTAAAACAGACAGAACAGGTTTTTCTAATTTCCCACCAACAATGAGAAGTCCAAAGAAGACCTTCTGAGTGGTAGAGAGTGAAGAGGTCAGGGTCTTGCTATACTTACACTACTGTTGTGCCCAAGAATGGCCATTTTAGAGCAACATGAATATAATACAAAAACCCTAGCTTTTGTAAAGAGAACTATTTAGGTGGGTTGAAGAATTTAAACCTTTTTAATTGTGTTTTGTTTTAAGAGCTTGTTTTGGGGTCAACTTTGGCTTGACTTGTATTTACAAGAAGCAAAGTCCTCAGCAACTCAGTAACAGCATACTTTTCACAATTACATGCATGTATCTTAAAAAACTGTGTTGAACTGTAGTTAATCAAAACTGATGAAAGCCCTTTCGTGTTAATTTTAGATAAATGTGAGCAGGGAGACACATCATCACGTTACCATTGAGAACATTCCAACTCTGAATCTGTAAACATACTAAATCCTGATGAATACAAGTTTCATAACTTAACATAACAGTATATACCTGTTCAATCAGATAATAAAATAAGATTCTAATTCTAATAACAGTACAAATAATAGAAAGGTAAGGTACATTGTACATAAGCTATGTACAATGTACAATGTAGGATTGAATATGAGAAAAACCACATCTGCTTTACAGGACAAAATGAATGAATACTGCACTATGCAACTTCTTACCTAGAGATAGTCCAGTGCTGCCATTGTCCCCCTGCAGGAAATGTTCACCCTGCTATGACTGGCCCTCATTCTAGCTGTCCACTAGTTTGTTACACTTGTTACGTTATTTACTTTCCTTCCCCAACTCCAGTTTTCCATTTTTTGCTTTGTCTTTAATGTCAACATTTTAACAAACATTCAGCCAGTTTTATGTAAGCAATTAATAAATCAATAAATTAATAAAACTAGGGTGTATATTTAATACCAGTTCAACTTCCTCAGCTCACAGTCTCTGAATACCGTGAGACATGTGGCTTTTCCATGCATGTGGTTTGGGACCAAATGGCTCCCAGACTGGGATTTTACACACCTTTTTTTCCCTACAGTACAGACATTTGTTTCCCATGACTCAATTGTTTTTCCTGGCCAGCCTTGGATCTTAGAATGATGGGAACGTTCTCAAATGGTCATGTTTTTCATGTGTCATGGGTATAATGGCATCATAAAGGCTTTTCGACAATAGCTAGCTAGGATGTACAAAGGAAGGATGTTCAACTCAAAATAGTAAAAAATATCAATAGATATAGAAACTAGAGGAAACACATCAAGAACACCCAACAAATCTCCCCAGAGTAGACAGTGGCTAAAATACTAATACTAACAAATTGATATCATGTCCACCTATCACAGGTTGAGAGGTTGCTTCTCTCTCCTTTAGGAGATATAAGGAAGTTAACATGTTACAATGCTGGTAGGTAGATTAATTCCTCTCTGAATGCTATAGTTAAATCTCTGACAGGCACTAAGCATCTGGACAGAGAGCAGCATGTCTGACCGTGAGCTCACTGCGGGGTGATCTGACGATTTCCTCCCGGACAGATCCACAGGGTGTAGAACCCAGACACACAGAGTTTTGATGTTTATGGACAGAAAGCTACTGATGGCAAAGATTGAACCATTATTACTCTGAATGCAAAACTAGGCCAATGTTAGATTGTTCTTATTAACAGCATTTTACCTATTTTGTAGGCTATATTTGACCCTATGGGCTCTAGTTTCCGGACAGCGCAAGGCCAGCGGTAGTGCTAAGCCAGATGTAATGACAATTTTATTGGCCGCAAGGTGGTATTTCTCTTGCCTGAGCGCGTTTGCTAACTTCCCGGCTTGCCATGACATCGTTTGGGCTGAAATGGGCGTGGGGGCACAGAGGGTGTGTCAGTCAAAATCAGGTGGCACAGTGCTAGTTTGGTGTCAAATCAAACCATATATTGCGCTAGCATCTCTTGTCTGGTCAGACCACGTCTTAGCGCAGACGCAGGCGTTGTGTGGTAGTTTCCAGGCACATATCTATCCTAAATCACACCAGCCATTTTTCGTGTATATTATGTGATCTATTTAGTGAATAATTAAACTAATGACTATTGTCCTTAACTATCACAAAACAAAATATATATGCATCATGGTGATTTATTAGAGGTGCCATATTTGCGCACTTGAATGTGCACCTCCCGAACAAGGACATCAGTTTTGACAGTTTCCTCCCGGGAGAAGCTTTTCTGCTAGTCTGGACTTTCACCGTCTATTACAAAATTGGCAGTTTGCCGAGACAGAGAGCGCGCTGCTGTTAAAGGGAATGAGAGGAGTTAATTTGATTGGCCATAATTGAAGACAGCCCCACCACTCCTACTGGTAATTTATTCACTCTAATCCAACCCTTTTACAACTGCGCCGCAGTTGCGCTGCTTTCCGCCGTTCTGAAATTAGCAAAAAAGTTTTGTCCCACACCTAGGAAACTAGGGCCTTGAGTGTTTTTTGTTTAGATGGTTTGAGAGACAAGGGGATTCTCTCAGGCAGGATCTTCAGAAAAGGTTAGCATGTGCAGGCCTGCTGTCTCAACAAGATTCTGAGCCTGTCTTAATTCAAACCCAGGGTGATTTATTTAACCATTAAATGTAAAACCTAGAGTATAGTGGCATGTGTGTGAGGAATGATGGCCATGTGGTTAGTGGGGATTGTTAATGCTGGTACCTGTCCAAGTGTTACTAAGCAAGACTACTCTTACTTTTTACAGGACAACCAACTATAATTAAGATTATCAGAGAGGGAAAATATAATATCAGTTTATCAGATCTATAATAAAGGATAAGTTCACTTTTTTCAAATGTTGTTTCTTATCATTCATAACCTCAATGATAACTTTAGTACTAGAGAAACTTGCCACTCCACTGAGGCATCTTAGGTTCTGCTATGCACTATTTTAAATAATGGTAAACAACATTTTAAGGTCTGGGTTGAGCTGGGGTCTAGATTCTCCTACGCATAACTGGCAACGATTCAGTCACAAACATTCTTAGATGTAAAGTTTCTGAAAGTTATCCCATTTGCATCTCAAAATACTAGTTCATTTTACTGTGCTGCTACAATACTGCTGACAAACACAAAACCAAACTTTTAATGCAACAAATGATAATATCTGTTTTCAGCCTGTCAGTCACTGTAAGTAAACATTAGACACCTTACACCTATAAACAGATACTCAAGAAATACCTGGGTAAACCAAACCACCGGGGAGACAGTATTTCAACTGGGGAGGCCAAAGTATGACGACAAATTACAGCTTCATTCAGACATGGTGCTCTAACAGAGCTGGTCTGTGAGGTCATCTCCCAGCAGAAAGGTCCTGCATCCAGTCCCACACATGGGCATCTTAGGCTAGACCTAATGTCAGCATGGAGCCTAAACCAGGACAATCATCCCTCATAGACCGACTTTGTCAGAGGTGTACAGGACAACAATATGACACAATTGTAGGACCTTACAAATCTGACATCTGGATTGTACTGTATCATTTCAAAACTCTGCTCATATCTTCTTCTCTAACGTGTGTAATAGTAGTAGCTAGTATTCTTTAAACAAACTGTGTTTCGGTTAACCAAACAATCTTTTTCTAAACTAAATTCCTCGGCTTCTGATTACCTGAAATACATTTGAAACTAAATTGAATAAATATAGGTCCAAAAATAGGGCCACTCTAACTGTGGGAAACTTCCCAGACACAAATGAGGCAGAACAGGTAGAAGGCAGCCATGTGTGGGAGGTGATTGGTGAGGCTCGAAATCTGGGAAAATGATTTCAGCAGCTATTTTTCTCACTATTCCTATGAGGCAGGCCAGTATGTTACAAACTATATAAATGCATCACTATTTCACAGTTTGGGAAAATGTGAAACAACACACAATTCCTAATTTTGTGTTGTGGTATGAAGCATTTAAAGATTATTTTATTATCATTAGGTTCATACTATTAAGCATATTAAACTATTAATTGAGTAACAGTTACCGTAATAACAGCTAAAAAAACAAACAAACAAAAAAAACATGAAGATTGACAGATGTAGCTGGGAGTGAATGAGAAGGCAGATGTATGGACAGATGCACACGACTCTCCCCTGAGCTGTGTTTTGTCATCAGCACGTTGTGATGAAGGTTCGGATATTGGAACACAAGTGAGTCATCAGCCTTATGGCAGACAAAGGACTCATGAGCTGTGGATCCAGTTTATTCTCCAACCTTTATCCAGGAATAGTTTGCCGTTTTACAGCAAAACCATCCTTCATAATTATACAGGTGCACACATTCACACCTTATGGGTACAACATTTACTTGATCCATCCTAATTTCAAAAGCCATTCTAGGGTTCAAATATGTGTCTTTTGAGTTTTTACAAAGCCACTTTCAAAACTTGGGTCCCTGCAGAACAGAAAATAAACCTTAATTCTATTGGGGCCAATCCTAAATGATCAACATAAATCCCATTTTTAAAGAAACTAAGTTTGACCACCATTATTTAGATCTAGACTCAAGACAAAGCTACTTGTAAACATGTCTACAGCAGGGGCATGAGTAATGTGTGTGTGTGTGTGTGTGTCACTGTGCATGTGTTTCTGTGTGATGTTTTCTCTGAGCCCATGCCCGGCTTGCCCCTCTGATAAGCAGGTTTAGTACACTTTGTGACTGTCTGACTGAGGTCCTCTGTTGGGGGGGGGGGCTGTCTGGCTGAAGTGGAGGGGGTAGTTTGCATTCCTGGCCATCTCATGAAAAAAGGGTGAAACCATGAGGGTAGGCCAAGAGTAGGGCTCAATTATGCATGGTTAAACAAAGCCGAAGGCTACTAGCGAGCAATGTCTCTACAAAGTGCCCCACCACCAGACGCATTTTAGCCTAAAAAGAAAAAACTAAACACAAAACCTTCAGGCAACAAAGAAAGTATCTCTATATACATCATTGGATGATGTTATGACAAGTTTAGGCACTTCGAAACTACACTTCTCAAGGGCCTTCAAAACACCCACTTAAAGAAAACATTCCAATTCACAAGAGGTCAAATGATACATTACAGGGTTTACAATAAACCTTCTCAAGAGGACAGATGTATGTGAAGTTATCAATACCGAGCACAGAGAAAAAAAATGAATCATGGACTTGATTTGTCAAATAAAACTAACAATCATTTTGTCTTAATAGCAATAAAACCTCTCCGATACTGTCCTGATAAAACCCCAGATACCAAACTGTTAACGCCAGAGCACCAGTCCTATTTATGAACATAAAGTACATGATTTAATGTTTGAGTTATATGTTTCCGGGGGGAACCAAAAGGTTTACACATCAAGTAAATTATGTGTGTGTATATATATCCTTCTTTAACACGTCAACTCTGTGGTCTCTGTGGCTCAACACATCCAGGTAACATCCAGTTACCCCAATGTTAGCAAAATGCCTTCAGTACTACTGAAGAGTTACCGCTCCAAAAGGCCACCAATATTAATCAAGAACCTCATACACACGGTTATTGTAACCGGGTCAAAGGTTATTTTTCACACAAAACCCTGGACCTCAGAAACTGGACCCATGGCACTTATTCTTTTGCAGGACAATAAAATCGGAAAGTATGTGGATTTGGTTACGTGTAAATTATATGCAGTTCTTCCAGAGCCGGGGGGATCAGTGTCCATGTATAGCACACACATGAATGGAGGCGAGCTGGCAAAAGCTGACATCTTCCACTTGTTTTCATTGGAAACAGGAGAGGGAGGTTGGAATCAGGTGACGGGGAAAGCAAGCTCTCTCTCTCTCTCTCTCTCTCTCTCTCTCTCTCTCTCTCTTTCTCTCTCTCTCTTTCTCTCTCACACACACACACTTACACACACACAGAGATAGACACATGCAAATCTATACTGTATTGTGAGCTAAAGAGCAGATTTAATGACAACGTAAGGCCAGTGTCCTCATTAGGTTGTTCTTGATGGACAGAGAACTAAAGTGTCCTGTGATTCTACTGAAGATGTTCTGATCTCTGACTAAGCCACTGGTTGACCAAGTGGGGGTCAGGGCAGCCCGGCAACTCATGAAATCTGCCTCGGGTCACATCTGGCTCAGGTTAAAAAAGGTTATAAAACCACTGGATTGAGTTAAACTCATATTCTGACAGGGATATATTCATGACAGAAGTGAGAGTATAGTGACTGATGCCCAAATACATAGAGGCTTTTGACCACAGAGTGACATGAGCACATTTCCAGAGGTAGGGTTGAATCCCAGCGAGAGTGACCAGGTGTTAAGAGACCTTACCACAGGAGCAGCAGGTGAAGCAGTTTGTGTGATACAGGTTCCCCATGGCCTGGCAGGCTTGGCTGGCTCCATACACACCTTTTCCACATTTGATACAGATGCCTGTGGGAGAAGGGAATTTTTAGTCCTTTAGCTCACGTTATCCACAACATTGTAAACACATAATAATAAAATAAAAGCTGTACATTTATTGACATATGGTTCATTTTTAACCAGATAGAGCCAATTAAATGATCTACGTGTTTAAAAACATGGCATCTCACACTAAACAACAGATTACACTAAACAAGTTTATAGACACAGTAGCCCTGCTCTCATATTATCACCACCCTACGTGACAAATGTAGAAACAAAGCATGAGGCTCTTTATTTGAGCCTGCTTCTGATGCAGGCTTGTGCATGCTGTATGACTTAATATTCCTAAAACGGGATTGGATTGCTGTGATATTTCAGAATGTTGTTTGGCCACACAGACAACATAATAACTAAGCTACAGTATGTGATTTGTATGCCAGTTTTGCGAGGAAATAAATTCAGAGAAGATTAACGTCACTGGTAGGCAATCACTGTTTATGCGTTGGTATGGAAACAATATCCTTGCGTCTCACCTGTGTACTGTCTCTCACCACAAACACACAATCCGCATTGCCTCCCAACGCCTGAAATTGGCTGCGGTGTGTCAGCCTTCTCGGGATGATCAAGAAACACCTGGGTTGTTTGGCAGCAATAAATATCAAACATGCCTGAACGTCCCCGAGCTGATCATGATCCAGGCCCAACTGGGAGCCTCTGATCGGGTTTGAGCCCCAGAGCATGCCTAACCCCTATCTGCTCCATGTAATATCAGCATGTAACTGTAAGTTGCTTTTGATAAAAGCGTCTGCTAAATGACCTAATTGTAATCAACAGATTTTCTATTGTATTATTATAATTGTATAATAACATATAACACTCCCCCGGTGATTTTGTGATTACAATACTTAGTAATGCCTATGCATAAATACTGGTTACCACTATTACTACACTATATTATGTTATCACCTTTTTCAGAAAAAGTGATGTTTGTGTCAAAATGTGCTGACAGGAAATGCAGTGGGTGTGACAGGTTGTCAGGAAGCCCAGTATAGCATAATTAAGGGGTGAGTCTACATAACGGATTCAGCCTTGCCTTCAGGGAAGGTTGGCTCAACGTGCAGCACTTTTCACCAGTACATTACAGAGTTACACAACAACCACATACTTTAACTGTCCCGGTTAGAAACTTTACTGTAGCATTTGTGGCTCCAACACCTTGCTTAGGGAACATTGACAATGACAAAGACAAGGGAAGAGTTATTTATTCACTTTCTGCACCTAGACATCCCAGCTAGTTAGGGCTTAAAACCACTGACCTTTGAGTCACTGGCATGTTCTCTAATGTTAGCTACACTGCCCTCAGAGGAACATTCAACTGTTGAAAGGAGCGTGAAGTCTGGCTCACACAAGCTCAAACTGTATTTTATTTTGACCTTTGGTATGGGAAAGTGTTTCGCTAAACAAAAACGTCTTTTAACTGTTTGACTGAAAATGTAATGATCTCCAGGCTTTCACAAGCAGGTCTGCCTCCAGCCCGGGTCACATTCCACAGGGAGCCCAGGGTCAAAGCCTTGCCGGGGTAAGTCCAGGGTCATCACGCCTACAGGACACAACATCCCTGGCAACTCTAGACCCATCCCACCACATACTACTGTGTTTATGCAAATGATGTGTCATCACATTGAAAATGTGCAAAGCTATTTGCTGCAGCAAGGAAATACTGTACACCAGATGATTTTAGCCATTAGCTTCCAAATTTACAATTAGATCATTTAGCAGATGCTTTTATCCAAAGTGACTCACACACAATACCATGGTGCAGGTAGGGGTTAGGCATCTGGCTCAAGGATGCTAGGTAGTCCACCTTGGGGAATTGAACCCATGACCTTGTGGCTGGGAGTCCAATGCCTAGACCACTAGACTATCCTGCCCCCCCTAAATAAGCAGGATTAGCGTAAGTGGAGACATGAGGGCTAGTACTTTCTGAACTTATTTGTGTCTGATGACATCAGGAGTGACATCTTTGAACCCAAACCCCTTCAGTTGCTTAAGGATTTGATTAGGTCAATCAAATACCAAAAAGTTTCTAGTCAAATACAAAGTATTTGAGGATCTGTATGACCTAGAAATGTGTGTGCGTGTGTGTGTTCTTGTGATGTTAACAATTAATAGTTATTGACTACAAAATTGGGACTTTTCCATCTGATAAGGATGAAGGACTAAACGTTCAGTCGTCTTAAAGGTGCTGTAGGATTTATAAATTGAGTGTAATTTCTTGCCATAGACATCTGTCAGCTATCAGTGAGTGAAATGCTCTGTGAGAATATATACTCTGGTTGATAGCTCCTGCCTCTATATATATATATATGGTGATTTCGATTTTTGACGGTGCCCAAAATAATTCTGATTGATCAGAGCCTCTTTTCCTTGGTCCAGCGAATCTACCTTGCCTGTCAATCACATGAATGCCTGCACACAGCTACAACAGGTTTGTCAATGGCGCTTCGCAATGGCAGACCAACGGGCTCCAGCGGGAGGGAGCAAAGAAGGAGGGGGTGGGTTTTTTTTTTTTGTTTTTTTGTTTTTAAAATCGGAAGAGAAATTATGAATATAGCCTGCGCTCTCAAGATTTTTCTCTTTTATCTGTACCAGGGGCACGTACAGAGATGAGGCAGGAGGTTTTCAGCTCCATATTCATGAAATATTTTACACAATTATTTGAAACTTCAAAGCTTGTTTCCTTTAAGGATTTTAAAAACAGATTGCAAACCCATATACAAGATGTATTGGTAGGTTGCGAATATTTTGACTAGTAGTTACTGTACACCATGTAATGTTATTTTAACCCCTTGGTCCATCTTACTTTTTAATGTGTGACTGTACAATTTTTTTATCCTTGTCTGTTTGTTTTTTGTACTGTGTCTTTACATGTAATTAATGTGCTTTATTTTTGGCCAGGTCTCTCTTGAAAATGAGATTATTAATCTCAACGAGACTAACGTGGTTGAATAAAGGTTAAATTAAAAAATATATTAAAAAAATACATGTCTATAAAGGCCTTTGGCAAACAAACTAAAGAAATAATTATCTGACAGTGTGCTGGAATCCATATCTTGGATATGTTAGAGCTGGCATTCCCAATATATATTCAAGTCTGAGAAATCTATTTTATTAAAACAATGTAACAGAATGCATTAAAAGGGAAATTGGTTTTGACCAGGATAGGGCCCTGCATGTATATCTGTAACTCTTTCAGCAGGTGTGGCCAATTTTGATATCTCTCATTGGGTTATTGATGAATGGTGCTTGAATAACATGGCATTGTCCTGCTGGTGTTGATCATTACTTGTCAGGTATAGTCTAAAAAACATACAGAGGGTTTGGCTTGCTAGAGTTGTTAGCTTGCTAGAATAAAAAATATATACTTCAGCTGACTCTGGGCCCTAAACAAGCTGTGTGAAGGGTGACTTTCTTCCATTAATATTGCATGCATCCAAAATTTGGTTATTTGCTGAGATAACAGTGAAACTATTTTGATTTCATTACTGACAGAAATACTAAATGTATATGAGTCTCTTTGTAGAAATTGTCTCAATACCAATGACACAAAGAAAAATTCCCTACAATATTTATTGAATAGTATGATTGTCCTGATTAGGGCATGTTTTATAGCGAGCACCAAGTCAGTTTCCCTTAAGCCTTCAAATATGTTCACACTGAAGCCCTAGCCTCTTACATAAAATGTGTGCAAGGTTTTTTATCATGGAGATCTATCATTCATAATGAGTGGAACTGATGGCCGGACAAGCAAAATAAATAGGGCCTAGAAATTTTGATTAGTTTCAATGCAATAGTAATAATACTGACACATTCATGCAAGTTAAAAATAAAACACTTGAATTAATGTTGTTAATGGGAACTATGGGAACTTAAAAACATAGTGGAAATTATGGAAGCTGGAACTATGATACCGATCTCATTTTATTGCAAAAAAGTGTATAATTTTATTTAATTGTGTTCTTCTACAGTATACAGTAGATTGTGTTCTTCTACAGTATACAGTAAGTGAGTGAGAAATATGTAGCAGATTGGTTTCTCACAAGCATGAGAACCGTTGCATGTACAGTATCTGAATTACTGTGTTTAAGCCACATGTTGACTAAAAGAAAACTATGAGGATCCCATCAAAAACTACACTTGTATATGTATATATATATATATAATAATTACAAAAAATGTGCAAACTAATAAGGGTAGGAATGCTAAATAGTATGCAACCTGTAGGCTACATTGCACAGAACAGGGTGAGTGAGACAGGACGGGACGGGGAAGGGCTTGACAGGACAGGACAGGGCAGGGCCTCACAGGACAGGACAGGGCCCGTGTGTCAGGCATGTGTGACTACTGTCATTATAATTCTGGGCAGGTGATCAGACTTGACCCCCACCAACTGTCTGGCCCGCCAGCCAAGATCGTGTGCCAAGTGTCTGGAGCAGCTTGACTCCCCACTGGCTGGTTAATGAAGGGCTTTGTGGGCGAGTTGGGGAGGGGCGGGGCGGTGTAAAAGGGGAGGGGGGCAGCTGTTGATTCACAGCTCCTTCGCCACCATAACAAACAGAGGCCACACAGGGGCCGGCAGGCAGGGCATGAACACGCAGTGAGGAACGCTGGCAGGCAGGGCCAGCCCTCCAATAAAGAGCGGGTGATCAATTTCTCCTCTGTCGCTACGGAAACAGCCGTCTCTCTTGGCTCCGGTGTGAGTTGCTTCTGTTTCTCTTTCGTTCTCTCTCCCCACCCTGCCTTTTGCTCAATGTACATATCTTGTTCACCCATCTTTAACTTTTCCTGTCTCTCAGAATCTCAGTTTGTCTCTTGTTATTTCCCTCTGTGTCTCTCCCCCTTCTCTTTATCTCCCTCCCTTCCCTCTTCCTTTCACCTGCTTCTGAATGACCAGTCATCTCTGCCTCACTCTGAGCAAGTGCACTGACTTGAAAACAAACCACTATTCTCTACAGCCAGTGGACAGTCTGCATTCCATAAAGCTGGATTCCACTTAGGAATCAGGGATATGTGATCTAGACACCAACGGTCAAACGGTTTCATAAGGTTCGCCTCTAGAATCTATGCAATAAACAAATCTGTTAAAAGCTAAAAAGATTAGGAGAAATATTTATACAGAAGTTCCCATTCTGTGTCCCAGCTTTGTTAGTGCCACGCTGTATCTCATGAACTAAACAGGACCAGAATACAGGCCCTCCAGAGGTTGACAACAAGGCTAATTTTTTTAACAAAGCAAGACCCCTGCAAGTAGTCAGTGAAGGGTATCGGCTGCGCTGGAACAGAGGCCCATTCAGCACAGCATTGAACTGTGTAAACGTTAGCTCTGCCAAGACAGAAATTAGTATTGCCCTGCAAAAGGCACTCTTATCTGCGATAAAAAGAGCAGTTGCTGGTGGTGCAGCATACACATTATAAATAGTTTCCTGACAGAAACCCCTTTTAACAGACCGTATTTAGATTACATGAATATTGAGGAAAATACTCTTTGTAACAGGTTGTTTTGGCAGACAGTAAACTCACAGTCTCAAAAACAAAACAAAAAATTACACTCCTCGACTTGTGTCTGGAATTACCTTTGTGGTTGAAGCCAGCTTTACAAATACGGTTTAGTTTGAATTGCCAAAATTTCAATTACAATTAGGTAATTTAGCAGACACTTTTATCTAAAGTGACTTACTATTACATGGAGCCAATAGGGGTTAGGCATCTTGCTCAAGGATCAAGTATGCTTACAGGTAGGCCAACTCTGGGGCTTGAACCCACGACCTTCCGGCTGGGAGTTTAACACCTAGACCACTAGACTATCCTGCCCCAAAAGGGCATGTACACCCTCCCACAGCACTATAAGCTTTGATAAGCTTTTGCTTCTAACTTGTCTCTCTACCACAACAGCTGCCCACACTTTTCTAGACATATGTATTTCAAAACATAGGAAGAAATTTGGGAATGTAGGCTACACCTTAAAGGAATTTTGCCTGAATTTTCAAATGAACAGTTATGATAACTGAAGAGCTATGCTAACTATGCATTTTCAAGTTTGAATTGTAGTTAAGATGCACAAGCATGCTTGTAATATAGATCAATTTAAAACCTTGCATTAGACCTAAAATGAAAATATTGAATATTGCAGATCTTTCCAAGTGACAGGGTTGAAAAAATACCTATTATGGCCTTTGCTAGGTGTAGGCTATGTGATATTCAGGGTGACGGGGTATTGTGTTGGGTGCAATAGGAATGAGATGAGAACAATGTTTTTATTTATTTGGCTAGCTCCACTGCTGTGACTTTAGAAATATACAGAATTCAATGTAATTAGCAATAATTTTGATGATGACCAACGTTTTTCTGTGGCTACAGCTACCATGCATGCGGGCCGGTTCCGCCCACGGTGATGCTGAAGGCTATAGCCAGATTCAAAGTTCAAGCACAACCCAAACAATCAAATCGAATATATATATAGAGAGAGATATAGATAGATAGATATAGATAGAGGTAGATTTTCCCGAACCTACCTGATTTCGCAACAAAGGTTAATTGCAAAATTCAAACAAATCCCAAATTAACCCCAAAGGTATGACAGAAGTGTTTATAGGCTAGTTAATATGTTACTTACCAAAGTATTCTTTTTTCATGTGCATCTCTAACTCTTTCTCAAGCTCCAAGGTGAGCGCCTCCAGCCTTCTTTCCGCTTGGCTTGGGCCGGTTTCACGGCACGGCGTTACCTGGTATGGCAGCTTAAACCTCTGCCCGGAGGCAGTTGTTTTCGACGACAACCCATAGCTAAACGACGACGGCGAACCCGCGGTCACCTCGGCACTCCCTCCAGTCTGGGCTGATTGGGAGTCTGGTATGGCTGAAAGCGCTTGGAGATGTATGCGATTTGGGACGCCGTTCGAGTCGCCAAATTCCTGAAGCAGTGTGTCCTCGTGTAAACTAGTTCCTAGCATCGAGGACCTCGGTGAAGGCAGCTGGAGATCCGGATAGGTGCTCATTGACCCTCTGGAGCTGCGAGAACTTCTCGAGCTGTGACTGGAGATGCTCGACCGGGGGCTAGCGACGCAATGTGCCGCGGTCCCTGGTCTCGTGTTGCCATCCTGGCTACAGATGCTCGACCGTGGACTTGGCACTGGCACACCGTGCAAAATCCCACCATCCAGATCATGGTTGCCCATTGGCCCATACCGGGAGTCAGAGTAGCTGGATCTTGGACTGGTGGTAAATGAGTACTGGCTGGCCGTGCTCGACCTGGGACTGGTGTGCCTCTGGTCGTATCCCATACTGATCCCGCTGGTACGATTGCTGCTGGGCTTACTGCAGCAGTCATAGCTGTTGAGGCTGGCCCGCGGGCTGGAATGTTTACTAGTGTCACTGGCTGTGCTTGCATAGCTGGACCGGGGACTGAGGGCACTGTTCCCCTCACAGTGAACTAAACTGGACCGGGGGCTGGTGTACTTTTCCTGCCCTGGCCCCACCAAACTCGTACGCGGGCTACTGATACTTGACCTCGGACTGGCATGCTTGCTCTGATCCTGAGAGGAGAGGGATGACGCCAGGCTGGACCGCGGACTGGTAGCATTGTATCTCCCATCATGGTTGGAAGTAATGCATACACTGTTGCACCTGTTACCAGGCGATGGTACCGGTTTGTTCAGAGCTACGCCATCGAATGCACTCCCGGTGCTGTACCTGTGTCCCTGAACCTCCAGAGAGTACCTCTTGTGCCTCTCAGAGGCGCCGCTATAACACGGCAGAGCCACTTCGGATTTGGTGCAACAGCTATCCTCTTTATACACAGCGTCTCTGTGAGGAGCACAAAAATCCACAGGGACCGTTCGGTTGCCGTTCACAGGTCGCACGGTAGCCGCGTTGTACACTTTATTTCCAGACGTGTAATTCTCTACTGTGTGGTGTTGATGGGGAAGCACAGATGTGCCATTCATTGGCTTACTTTTCTGCTCCGCGGACGCTGGAGCCTTAAAATCCAAATCAGGGTTAATCACCAAATCTCTCCTTGCTTTGTACATCCCATCTTTATATGCATCGTAGAGGGAAAGGTCTTCCATCAGTTTACTAGCCCGCAATCCCAAATCTTCCTCATAATGCTCCATGTTTGGCTCCCGAGGCAAGTTGGGAGAGTATGCGCTGCTCCGTGAGCCAACTACCGAATGTGAGATAGCAGAAATTGCATTTCAGATGGAAATCAAAACAAAACACTGCCTTACAGTCGTCCCTCATTTGCCAAACCGCCAATATACATGGACAAATTTGTGCGTCGCATCGTCTTGTTCCCCGCTCAAACAAACTCTTTCTCACAGTTTCAGCGACAGGATACGTTTGTCAACTTCAGTTTTTGTGAAGTTGAAAGGTCTTTACAGTCAATGGCGCGCTCCGCGGAGGAATTTCTCCTTGTTAGTTTTTCTTCGGGTTTTCTTAGAATTGCATTTTGAGGAAACTGAGGTGGGCGTATAAATGGGTAGAAACTACTCTATGACAGGACCAACGTTTACGTCTGTCGCGTGAATAAAAAAATATTTAAACACACATTTGCGCAAGGGACTCGTTTGTGGAGAAGGAATGCGGGGATGTGTACGGGATGCGCTGCGTCTCTCTGGAATGTGGTTAATGCTGCAGAGAAACAATGACTGAGACCAACTCAGCAAGGGGCTGCCGGCCTGCAGAATAGTCCCGAGAGGGTACGTCTACATTCAGCTCAGAGAGGCTAAAAAACAGCACAAAGGACTACTACTCACCTGGTACTTTTTCAACCCGAAAAGGCTTGAGTGAAAGTGTGATGTTTATTACTGATATAGGAAGGTATTAAAATGGTAGGCTACGGTAGCCACATGTATAATTTAATAAACAGAGTCGTAATCTTTAAGATTAAACTTAATTCGGATATAAAAAATAGTTATAGGCCATAATCAGAAGCGCTGCAGGGAAGGAAAACCACGTAACAGATACAATTGTAGTTTAAGCACTCATAGTTAATCATCTGTCAATTCGTCTTAATCAACTTAACTTAAGGTATCACCTTTTCGTACAAAAAAATGCCATATATTTATGTTTTCTGTTTTGTTTTAGTTATTGATCTAACAAAAATTTGACATAGCTACACTATCATTTTGACATAGCTACAGTATTTACACTATGCTCCTCAGCAATCCCATATTGGAAATGAGAGAACCCAGATTTCATTCATCTATTTTATTAACTACAAACAGTAGCCCAGCTGTAAAACGTATTTACAGAAAAAAACAGTAGTTGAGATGAAGGTGAAATATTGATCACAAAACTAAACTGTATGTCATGCTGGTTAGACTGTACTGGTAAACTGTAGGCTACTGTTTTTTTAGGTAATTTATTTATAAAACAAAAAACATATCCCATGACCTCCAAATATTGTCTTTAACATTTAACTGTGAATAAATGTGATGGAATAATTGTATGTGGGTGTCTTTAAGACACATGCACATGGCTACTAATATGGACAGTAATACATAAGGCAGGTGTTAATTGGAGAATAATGACTGACATTAGAATGTTTTTGTTTACATTTTCATGTGCCACGCCTCCTTATCTGTTGCCAACAACTGGGAGGTAAGAGAATGCTACAGCAACAAAGGCAGCAACAAGAAGACTGTCTAAAATAAACCATTTAAGACAGGTGCTCTGAGGCTTTCTTCCATGGCCCCTGCTTATAAACCAGTTCACGACCTCATCCAGGCCGTACTCCTGGGGTTCATAACCAAGCTCGTCCTTGGCTTTGGCCATGCTGAAGTAATGTGTCACACCTGTTTTATACACCTCGGTGCGTGTCAGCAATGGCTGGAAGTTATAAACGGAGCCGATGAGGAAGTGAACCATTTCTGTGAAGAATGCAAATAGGTAAATGAGAGAGATGGGCAGGCGGAGTTTGGGGAAAGTGTAGCCCAGGCCCTCCACCAGAGGTCTGAAGAATTCAAAGTTGTTGACGGGCCTGCCATCAGAGATGAAGTAGGCCTGGCCGGCACTGCGATGCTGTTGCTTTGTGGTCAGCGCTTCTGCTGCGAGCACGTGCGCTGACACCAGATTATCTACGTGGACAAACTCCACCAAGCTGGTGGGGCTTCCATAAACAAACCTGAAGATGCCCTTCTCTATGTAGTCAACTATCCTCGGCAGGTGCCTTTGCTCTCCCGGCCCATAGATGCCTGCTGGTCGCAGGGCACAGGTATGGAGCACCCCGCTGCCGTCTTTCAACTCAGTGCCGTTGGCTCCCATCACTGCCATCTCAGCTATTGACTTAGTTCTGGAATAGTGGTCAGGATGGAGGTGGAGAGGCAGATACGGGAGGCTTTCGTTGCCGTTCTCTATGACTTGGCCTCCGAAGACCACGTTGAAGGTGCTGGTGTAAACTAGCCGGGAGACTCCGGTTTCCACACAGGCCTTGAGAATGTTCTCTGTGCCTTGAATGTTCACTGCCTCGATCATATGGCGATTAAGCTGCTCTCTGCCTGACATGCCGTAGGAGGCAATGTGGAAGACACAGTCAGTACCACGAACAGCCCTCTCAACATGCTCATATTGCCGTACATCTCCCTGCAGGAACACAATGCCATTTGGCAGCTCTTGGTTTGGTGGGCTTATATCAAACAGAATGAGTTTGGCTCCGTTGGTAAACAGGGACCCTGCCAAGCTACAGAACATAATAAAACCAGTTATCAGTGTACTTATGGATAGATACAATTTAGTGTATTTGTCATTGGAGACATGACATGTTTATTGACCTTGTATTCTACATTCAGATGCAGAAATAATATGACCACACAACAATTATCAAAATTACAATTTGATAATTTAGCAGATGCTTTTATCCAAAGCGACTTTGGATTTGGAAGGTCAAAGTATCATCTTTTATCCAAAGATGATACTTTGACCTTGGAGCAGATAGGGGTTGGGCATCTTGCTCAAGGATGCTTACAGGTAGGCCACCTCCGGGGATTGAACACACAACCTTCTGGCTGGGACTCCAACGCCTAGACCACTAGACTATCCTGCCCCCAAATTAACTCAATTATCTAGGCGATGGGTATTCTAGGGTCCATCAGGTTATTTTACAGCAAATCACAACAGCAACACTTTTACAAAATGGAGAAATATTGCTGCTTTTCAATTAGTAGGAACATGAACAAGTATATAAGGATCGCTGCAGTGAGTTATCATTTAACTCAGTCAGACAAGCTACAATAACTAGTGTTATTGTAGCTTGTCGTATTGTAGCTTAGGGGGCAGGATAGACTAGTGGTCTAGGTGTTAGACTCCCAGCCGGTCGTGGGTTCGAGACCCAGAGTTGGCCTAACTGTAAGCATCCTTGAGAAAGATACCTAACCCTATCCTATCTGCTCCATGTAATAGCACCATGTAATTGGAAATCGCTTTGGATAAAAGCGTCTGCCAAATGACCTAATTGTAATTGTAGTGTTGTAACGCCCCCTTGTGGTTTTAGGAATGATTCGTGCACCAATATAGGCTTCTTCATTGTCCTTTACTGGTGGAACACATTTGCGAATTTTCCCAAAATGTAATCTTCCAATGGCTTACCGAAAACCAAAATATCCACTTCCTCCTGTAATCAAAAACGTGGGTGTTCGTTCTTTCGCCATTGCAGGAAGGCGATTCTGTAAGAAGCAATATAGCGTAGGCTACTTTAATAAATGAAAAGGGGGAAAACTATATTATAGGCTACTTATTATAGGCTACGACATTGTAAAACAATTCTAAAAAAATATCACAACTAGTATATTGCATTTGTCATTAGCCAGCCAATAATGCAAAAAAATTCTCTGAGATAAAGCAAAAAAAAAAGAAACGAATATCAATAAACAACGTTATTCTGTATCAGTCAACAAAGTAGTAATACTAGCCTACCATTTGCAGGTCAGAAAAGAAGTAGCCAACCTGTCAAGTACAAAAACCTAAACGCGAGTAGCAAGTAGGCTGTATTGGTAGTTTATGCCAGCGTACTTCCCTGGGTGGAGCTACACGTGCTGTCACGCCATGAAACGTTTACGTAATGTAGCCTACACAAAACTGATTTTATACCAAAGAGCGGTCAGAGTCTACTACTCACACACAAAGTACATTATTCAATAGATTACAAACGTTCAGTAGGCTAGGCCACGCCGCTTGGTGAAGAAGCCCAAGCACACGAACGTTGAACCTTCTTGCGCTAATAAATCAGCAGCAAGCAGGCTCATCACTGGTTCCAGACACGGAACTACTGCGGGACAAATAAGACGTTTCGGAGTCTTCAGCGGTTCATTTACGTTAGGACCCGACAATAAAACATTTCACGGAAATATCCTCGGTCTGTCGGACATAGAATGTTGGTTACTAGAACGGTCGGTTGTTGTATTTCTTTGCTAAAATAGCACAATAGCCTATGACTAGGCTATGGGAATATATAAATATGATTACTGTTATACGCCTTTCCAGAAGGAGTTTGTATAATATTTTGTGTGTAGGTTTGTAGGAGTGTGTACATAGTCAATGTAGAAATATACAGTTGCATATCCAGAATTACAAATGTAGTTTGTGAATGTCATTCTTTAGGCAACTTTTAGCTGGCAATTTTAAGATGTAGTGATAAGAATGATGTCCTTTTGAAAAAGAGTGCAAATACAACAATTAACGCATGTTATGTTATACGTACAGGACAAGATTCATTTGGAGGAGTACTTGGAAAGGATTGGGTTTCATGCCTCCTATGAGAAACCGGACCTAGCTACACTTAAGTCAATTCACAAACATCATGTTATGGCAATCCCATTTGAAAATCTCAGTATCCACTGTGGGGAGAAGATCATCATGAAACTTGACTTAATTTTCAACAAGCTTGTCAGGGATAATCGCGGGGGTCTCTGCTGGGAGAACAATTTTCTCTTTGCCTGGGTGCTGAAGGAGATGGGTTACAACCCCACGATGTTGGGAGCCAGAGTTTTTAACAGGATTAACAATGATTACAATCCCATAGAATCTCATCTAATCATCAAAGTTAACATTGATGGAAAGGAGTACATTGCAGATGTAAGCTTTGGAGTGTCTTATCAGATTTTGGAGCCCCTAGAGCTCGTCTCTGGGAAGGACCAACATCAAGCCCCTGGAGTGTTTCGCCTTATAGAAAAATGCGAGATCTGGGTATTAGAGAAGACTAGTCGGAAGCCTGAGGTACTGAATCCAGATTTTTCCAACACACAACTAGTGGAGAAAAAGCAAACAAACCCAATATATTGCTTCTCTTTGGTGCCTCGTGATGTTGACCATTTCCTAGACAC
The DNA here is from genome assembly GCA_025447815.1 of Percopsis transmontana. Taxonomy (NCBI): domain Eukaryota; kingdom Metazoa; phylum Chordata; class Actinopteri; order Percopsiformes; family Percopsidae; genus Percopsis; species Percopsis transmontana. The sequence goes on from JAOEHI010042600.1 coordinate 24,247, forward strand.
AGTTGACAAATATCAAACTGATCCAAGTTCCCTCTTCACTAATAAGTCCATTTGCTCTCTGCAAACAGCCACTGGTTTCCGAGCTCTTATTGGATGGACATATAGTGAGGTCACTTTCAAAACTATTGAAGGCGTTGATCTTTTTGAGATGGAGGACATTAAAGATGAGAAAATAGAACATATCCTTAATGAAAGGTTTTGTGTAAAGCTGAGAAACAAGCTAGTGCCTGTAAATAATAAGGCAAATTACACTCTGTGAAATTCAAGTTATTTTGAGTAGAGTAGTTATCAGTAACAATGAAGAGGTAGGGGTGTGCATATGACAACCCTTTATCTCTTGTTAATAAAAAAGGCCTTTCTTATATCAGCTCTTAGAGATGTAGCAATTTGATGGTATTGCTGCTGCTGTCATTATAACAGAATGTTGTTTGCTATGATTACTGGTGTATGACCTTTTCAGATATTGACAAATGTACTTAAGTCACTTTGAATAAAAGCGTCTGCTAAATGCTGTAAATGTGAATGTGTGCATGATTACACAACTACATGTTTATGCTTCTGCCAGTCAACACAGGTAATAAACCAGTCCTACGTACGAGCGCTCACCATGGATATGCAAAAGGTAGATTGGCTGGCGATTTATAAGGATAGACACTTCATGTGAATGAACATTGACCATTTAAAGGGAGATTGTGTATAAATTATTAAAGAGTCTAATTATAAAGTCTGCTGATTGGAACATGGTAGCAACCTTTACCTAAAAGCGTCACACCAATTGAAAGTATAGAATTGCTGCCATTCTCCAAGTTTTTAAATGCCAAATATTTTAGCGTAGTCAGGTTTTGGCTATCCGTTTAAATGTTAGTGAAATTAGGCGAAATGCACATCCTTCCCATTTGAGATAACAACTGACATTTTATTTATACAGTATTTGGTTTATGCATTGCTAACATTACTAAATTCAGTTAAATTGCAAAACCACTTATTATCAACCTGAGAAATGGTCTAAATCAGCCAATTTATGTGAAACTTGTTTGTTGAAAGTGTTGAGGAGCAGGTAGGAGCATGTGTGTAGGAGTAGGCAACTTGCTCAAGGATGGTTGGGCATGTACAAGATAGAATACTTATTGGACTGCATCGTCCCCAGACAGACAATAAAATAATTGACATTTTTTCATATCAAAATTGTATTTCTCTATCAAACGTAAATTTGTGAATGTAATATAATAAAGTTATACGATTTATTAAAAATAATTGTTTCTCCTCTGTAGATTTTAAAACCAAACGAAACATTGTTCCACTGGGTAGACTACTATCAATTAATATTCAATCAGAAACCACAATTACTTGGGTTACTTGGTTTGCATCCATGGTTTACGCGTACAAATCATAGACTGTATAAATAGCATTATAACACAGTAGGTGGCGGTAATGCATCACTTATTAGTTGCCAACTGCAGAAAAACACCAAGAAGAAGTAGTTAACGTTTGCGCATGCGTCTAAAGGAAAATTAGCAGCGCACAAGCTATCAGGTTGACATCGAGCAATGAATTCCTTGGAGCAGGCTGAAGGTAACAGTCATGTATAACAAACCTAGAAGCTTTTTAGCTTTTGAGTTGCCCATAGTAGATCTCTATTTAAAACATAACATTGATGAAATAAAATGCATTATATTGATATCAGCTGCTACGTCAGTTAGCTTGTTACTCTGGGTTAGGCAGGTACAGCCCCCTAGCTCCAAAGCTACCAAGCTTTGACTGTCAGTATTCATGGTCTATATTGTGATCTACGCGTTTGAATTTTAGAAAACGACTGAAATGTCATCCTAGGGTAGTAGCTGTACACTTCCCAGTGCTCGTACCATATTTTATCAACTAACTGGCTTTGGTAAAACACATTGCGTTGTCATCTTTATGTAATTGTTTAAAGTGACAAGAAATCCCTAGATATATAATAATAATTTACAAAGAAGTATTTACAAACTGCTTTATAGAACAAGACTTTAATCATTAGGTAGCAATATATGTAGTCTAGTGATATTGTAACCATGTGTCTCAATTTAGCAATGTTAATTTTATGTATAACATTAATATGCACTTTTTTTTTCCAGATCTAAAGGCCTTTGAGAGACGACTGACAGAGTATGTCTCTTGTTTGCAACCTGCAACAGGTCGATGGCGAAGTGAGTAACAAGATGATTGCAGGGCAAGATATACCTGTTATATAATGTACTTGTAATTTATATTATACGTTTTATTTACTTAGAGTATATAGTTGAAACTTTGATGTTGGACTGTTTGTTTGTATTTTCTTTCAGTGATTTTGATAGTGGTGTCTGTCTGTACGGCTACTGGTGCCTGGAACTGGTTGATAGACCCTGACACGCAGAAGGTATCCATGTACACTAGCTTCTAGGGAACAAAATGGTCATGGTTTTTAATTAACATTTCATTTCTAACATTTTTTTTCTTGTTGCTTTATATTATTTTTTGCTTCACAGGTGTCATTCTTCTCGTCACTTTGGAATCATCCATTCTTTACAATTAGCTGTATAACACTAATAGCTCTGTTCTTCGCTGGGATACACAAGCGAGTTGTTGCACCATCAATGTATCCTTTTTTATGTAAGTTTCACATTGGAAGAAAGTACTTCCGTGTTCTTTAGTAAGACTACTATTGTAATGGTATAGTTTTCACACATCTGATTGGACGACCATTGAAAATGTCTAGTTAGTGTTCTAGTATGTGCCCTTTTATAATTATGAATTAACTTTTATTTAGTTTTTTTATAATTATTAGTATTTAATAATAAATAGTATTTTATGAGGGAGTGTTTTATTTACGTGTGATGCCAATTGTGGCCCATCCCATATGGGATGTTATGACACCTTATGACTTACAACACAATATACATTGTCATATACCATATATAGAATACAATGTTCCCTATAATATCATGAACCACAATATATTGTATAATACTATGTAGTAGTAGTAGTTTTATAAATGCTTGTGACAGTATTTTTCAGCAGCATCATCATCATTTAAAACTAGTAGCAAAAATCACATTCCATCTTATTTCACCTGAAAGGTATGCCGTCTTATTCTGAAATGCATGAAATTCTAAATCGGAATATGTTGACAAAACTTTATGGACATATCCCAAGCAATTGGGAAAGGTTTTGTGCACTACACCTACAGAGATGGCTGCATCTACCATCATATTGTGCATTTGTAAAGCTGAAATGCAACAATCTAAGGGTTCACAAATCTCCTGCAGCAGCAAAGCACAAACGATGGCTTTGCATTATAAAACACAATTTAGAGCATCCTTAACTTTCAACCCTCTAGTATTGCTGCTCGTTGTCGGACAGTTTTAGCAGAATACAACATGTCCTGTGATGATGTGAGTGAAATTTTTTAGGCATTGTCTTTTTTGTTGATTTGTGATTTAAGCCTGACCATAACCTCTGTTTTATTTCCCCGTCTTTCCTTTTTTAAACAGACAGGGAAGCTTATTCTCAAACCACGACCAAATAGCCAATAGCCACAAACCCCAGGCGAGGTAGTGGTGGATACATTACCTATGCTGATTTTTAGTAATGACAATTTCTGGAATCCGTTGTTGGGACATTTTACAGAATGGAGACACAAACAGAAAATTCCTCTGAACATTTTCTGTTTGTTGATGAGGCTGCTTCTCTGACACGAGCCTTTCACATATTTTACTCATAATTATGAGTTCAAATGTGTTAACTTCATATATGCGTGTATTTTAGATTTTTTTTAATTTACCAAATAAATACTTGTAATACTGAGTCACTTGTAAATAATTTCTGTATAACTAATAATGTTTGGAAGTGCTGCTACTTTTTGTTTTGTTTTCCGACAATTTTGCGACAGCACTTATGTTTTCCGTTTGCAATGACTACTTTACGACTGCGGAGCGAGCTTCCACATGGCCACGAAGCTGGATGGAGCGGCTGACTGAATAATCTAAATAGCACTTTAAATCATATTTAGCAACAACTGAAATGGGTAAAAGCAAGACCAATAAGTTTAAACGCCCCCAGTTCAATGCAGTTGGATTGCCGGTAAATGCTGTGAAGGAACACGAAGTTGACGAAGAAAATCACGACGGTACGGATTGCCCAGCGGTAGAGTTGCTGGAAAAGGTAGGAACCCACATTTCCACAATGTTTTTTTTAATTGCAGTTGTGTTATTTGATCATTTGCTAAGATATCAGTTGTTTCCTGATATTGTGTAGAGCGACCAATATGCAAACATAGGGTTTGCAGACAGGTGGTTATGAAAATAGTGAACAGCAGCATTTTTAAGGTTTTAGTATTAAAGTGATACGAAAACACAAGTTCGTACAACCCTTAGATACAATAGAACTGTCACGAGATGCAGGAGGGCCTATACCAAATTCTAAATTTGTACATTTTTTTGGTAGCTTAATCTTAACTTGCATTGCAGCAAGACATTATTATTTAGCAGGTAGGCTGGACATGTCAACCACCATAACCGCTAACCTATCCTGCCCCTTGAATACAGAATAATATATTGGGTTATGAACAAAATATAACATACACATTGGCGTTTTTTATTGGTAAAAAAAATGGGGCACCAACCACTTAAATAGCTAGGCTACATAACCAGGAAAACTTTACCCGCTAACAGAGAGAGGCAATTACACAAGTTACATTACCACTGTCACAAGCCTAAATAAAGAATGCAATTTAAACCGACACAACCAAGCTCGTAACAAATTAGCCTACAGGACCATAAGCGAACCGCAAAGAGCACCGCTGAAGGTCACAACGAAGCGCGCAGACCACTTTTTAGGGATACAGAACAACCTTAATACACAAGGAGACACATAATCATCACTGTATAACACCAAGTCAACTAAACAGGGATATCAATATGTCCAGTTAAGAAGCATAAGTCATTGTGAATCAATGTCACCTGTTTTGGTGCAAATGAAAGTGACAGGGGCACTGGAGAGGCAACAGCAAGACAACACCCAAAAAGGAATGGGTTTTCAGGTGGTGGCCACAGACCATTGCGTTCTCCTTAGCCTTCCTGACTGATTCTTCCTGAATCCAGTTTTGCATTTTTGTGTCTTTGTTACTACTGGTCGCATGAGGCAGTACCTGCAGCCCATTCAGGTGGCACAGGCAGTCCAGCAGTCCAATTTTACTTAGTGAAAATTAATTAAATTAATTAAAATTAATTAAATCACCAAAGCTGAGGGCTCACTTGAAGAATGTAGACCCGCGGTTACTTTCGCCACCTGACGTTTGACTGATCCCGTAGCTAGTGGGCACCAATGCGCTTTAATTCCAATTTCTCCTCCAAATTAAGGCTTTTAAATCTGTGCTCGAGTATAAAATCTACTCTGATGATTTTCTCAAGTTAGCTGGTGTTAGCTAAGCTAAGAGTCTCCCCTCACTCTTCTTTCTGATTAATGTTGGCACTGGACTGACAGCCAATAAATTCTGAAATATGAAATGATGCTGTAGTGGGACTATGGGCTGTCAGCTCCACTTATCAAATTAGTGTGAGCTACATTGAATACACTAACACTCTGAGCATGTGTATTCATATTTTCCCATGCACAATATAAACTGCATTGTGAGAGAGAGGCTAGTCCCACATTTACCCCACTGTAGACCTACTGCGGACATGAATCGGGAGACATCGGGAGGCAGGGATCACTAAACGTGAACTAAAATCCTAACACAAATGATATGCAATTTAGGAAGATGCTATATTCATTCAATCATTCAATTAATAATATAATTGGTTTGCACAGTTCTTTCTGGTGACAACAGTCGCCACTTAGTGTACAGTACATGTGCTAGCATAATGTCCATAGATACTTTCTTGGAATAACTCTGAATCAGGTAATCTCACCCATGACTTTATTCTGTCCATAGCTGCAGAGTCCCAATGCCGATGTCCGGGAGTTTGCATGTGCCAGTATATCTCGGGTTGTGCAACAAAGTTTGACCATCCCTGGCTTCCTTCAGAGGGATGCCGTGAGGCGCTTGGGTCCCATGCTACTGGACTGTAGCCTGGCTGTCAGAGAGACTGCTGCTGGTGCTCTCAGGTGAGCCAGGCGCACATTGTGCCATTACATCAGTAGTTCTCAATGAGGGGGTCAGGACTTGGTTTCAAGATTGTGTGAATTTTAGTAAAATCCACATTAATTGTGTTTTATAATAGTATTTATGTTGGTATTATCTTGACCCTGAGGTTAATGCTGTCAGGTGTAGATAATGTTGGGCAGGGTAATGTAGTATGAGACATGTTTCATGAGGGGGCGCCATATTACAAATATTGATTGTCAAAATGAATCCTCTGTCATAAATGTTTGTTAGCCATTTATACTGGGTAAGAGTAGGGCTTATAGAATCAATATGCTGTTAGTTCAAAAGAGATAGAAGACCTCTCTTTTGAAACGCTGGTTTTGGTTGACAGATTTCTGCTTCTTCTCTAAACATACTGATTCAACCAGCTGGTACACAGTGATGTGTGTCTGGCTCTTCTTTGTCCTGACAGAAACCTGAGTGTGTGCGGGGGTCACGAGGTGTGTGAGGACATGGTGAAACAGGACGTTATGACTCCTCTGATAGCTCTGCTTAGGGAGGTGAGACTCCGCTCCTACTGTTTGCTCAGCTAAACATTTCACTTATTCGTAATGACCCCTGCTCTACAGCAGGCGGTTTTATTTGCAACACATTAAAGGCCACTGTATACTTTAAACATACAATGCAGAGCAGCATGCTGAGGCCATGAGTCCACTGTGGCGCTACAAGCAATTGCCAGTAAACTCTCTGTGACGCTGGTTAAATGCGGAATAGACGGTGAATACGCATCTGTTAAATCCAACACACAAACAGTAAAGAGGAATAATATAAATGAGTGGTAGCGCATTTTATGTTTAACTTTGTCAACCTTTTCTTTACTATTCTCATTCACTTATTTTTGAAGTCAATGCTAATACATTTGGCGTAGCTACACGGGGATCATGCGCCCCAAACAAAGGACGGTCCACATGGGAAGCGCGTAAAATACATGTGACATTGTTGACCAGTTGTAGGTGAGGGTGTACAATTTTTACCTTGTTAAACGGGTACGCACTCGCAGAGCACTCTGACACGCTGGTGTGCTTGCTAAATTTGTTTTCTTCTGTAGTCTAACTTGTCCTTAAGGGTTTCTGTTCCAACACCTAAAATTTAACATGTGTATTGTGGTTTGTGTGGGATCTTCATGTAATGCGGTCACTCCAGTGTTGTGCTGGCTTTGACACCAGTGCCCTGCCAATGAAAGAGCAGAAGATCACAGTGGAAGATGTAGCCAATGAGGCAGTAAACTTGCTGTGGAATCTCTGGTAAGTCAGCCTTTAGTCATTTAGTATTCTAATACTGTTTTACTAAAATAAAGATGATCCTCGCTGATGGAGATCTAACCAAAGATTCTGAATGTTTTCTTCCCATGTGTGTTCTTTACATTGTATCCTATTGTATGGATGCTGTCAGTGAGAGCAGTAGCCAGGCGCTGTCTGTGTTTAACAGTGCAGGGCTGCTGGATGTGGTCATGCAGTGCCTTGACAGACATGCAGATCATTTGGAGCTCGCCATATCTGCTGGTAAGATACAAACCTATTGACATTGGAATCACCATTTAAACATTTAGTCTTTCTGTGTCTTTAATCACCATGCCTATCTTAAAATGTGTTGTATTTTTAGCCCACTGCTTGCATACGGTCACTGAGGACAACCCAGAGCTCCTCTGTGGCATGAACACTTCAGTCCTTTCATCCCTGGAAAATGTCCTTGGTTCTCCTCAGCCCAGCATGGCTCACACCCTCCTCAGGACACTGGCTGCAGGTACAAACTGGTTAAAACTGCCAAATATCCCTACATTATGTAAGTAAGCAGTCACTTCAAAACCAAACAGCATGCCGGCCTGGGGGGCGCCCCTCCTCGGTTTAGGTTAGTTTTCTCATTCTATCCCCTCTGATCGTGACCTCCTCTTCTCCCAGGAGTGGTGTGGAACATGAAGAGCAGCCTGCCCGCAGCCCGCCAGGCCCAAATGCTCAGCACGGTGGTGGCCATCTTGTCTCAGAGCCTGGAGCTCGACGTCGGCACCCTTATCCCAGAGCTGAGGCGAGCCGAAGAGATGCGCTTCGCCAGTGGCCCGACCCCGGAAGACGTGGAGGAGCATGGTGTTGTGGACGCCACCACAGAGGAGATGGAGGGAGAGGACTGGCCTGGACCCAGGAGGAATGGAGAAGCTGTGAAGATGGATAATGACTTCTCTGACTTTCTGCCTGTAAGTTCTCGCCACAACCAATGCTCACGCACACCAATGCTTTTCTTTATTGTCTTATTTAGAACAGCGAAAGAGGAGCTCAAACCTGTGAGATTAGCCTATTGAGGCACAAAACCACTGGCTTTTTAGTGTCATCAATATTTCAATGGATGAATTGTGACAGCCAGATGTTTTCTAGGTAGTCTTTATATACAGCAGGCAAAAGTCTACCTCATCCAAATCAGTCTAGGCTTTAATTGTTGTCATGGGAATTGGTGCTGACAGCGACACTCACTTGGTGCTGGCATAGACGCTTCGTCATTTGTGGTTTATTTGCTTCCCAAAATTTAAAACCAAAATGTATTCACTTCATCAAACATGATTATTTTGTTGTGGAGTTAATAAACAGGCTAGTAGATCCTAGCTAACTTTCTGGCTTAAATTTCATGTCTGTGCAGACCTGTAGCTCTACTTTCAATGCTTTCTGGTTCTGCAGCGACCCACTGCCCAGTTTTCCATGGAAGTGACATGTAGCCGCATTCACACTGCTTGTTCTGCCTCTACACCGTCGGCGACCCCTACCCATGACCGGACGTGGCCTCCTCAGTGAGACAGAACCGTCCCTCTCAGCCCGTTCAGAGCTGAGGCCCTCTGATTATAGGCGACATGTGTAGTGATCTTCCAAAATGCCCTGTAATATCATGGACAACACATTAAGGTTGTCTCTAGCCCTCGGTGCCTTTAATCTCGCACTGCTAATACAGTGCAAAGGATTCCTCCATCGTGTTGCTGTTAAGATCCACACAATACAGGAACGCTCTTAGAGTTCATATTTCATAGAATATGATGCGGCATGCTGTTCGTTCTATGGGGAAGCTTTATCTCAGTGTTGCTGGTTTCAATACAAGCAAGACAAAACGGAAAAACACTACATAATAATTTGTCGATCTGTGATCAACCCCCAAACATGACGTCTTGTGACAAGAGCAGCCACCAATTTGCCATCCTCTGCAGCTTTAATTTGTTTTATGAAAGGGTTAACCCTGTGAGGTGTGGGGTGGGTGGGGCCCAGAGGGCATTTTCTAATTTTATTCCATTTATTCTTAAATTCACCTTTTTTAAAGGCACTCTCGTATAGTATTATACCCATGTGTTTCATATAAAACTGTTCAGAACAATTTCAGCTGTCTCTATATTGAGGCACTCATTTGACCTAGAGCACTGTGTAAAGAGATCATTTGGCCCTAAAGCTGAAAAAATTAAATGCGTTTTTAGAAATTTAAATCTCTTGAGAAAACATACCTTTACTCATGTGGTCAAATTGTTTTGACGCTTGAAATGGCAATTGCATTTATGATGTTGGGTTTAAATATAAAACTGTCAATTGCAATTTCTACTTAATTTTTATAGTGTTAAAAATAATATTTCCTGGAGTGAAAATATATTCCTCCCATGTGGCCGACAGCTCCGACTGGATGGTGATGGGTGTCTTTTTATCTTGCAGAGGGGCAGGGAGGAGCTCAGGGAAGCGACGGCCTTGCTGACCGCCCAGCAGACGTCCTTGGAGATCATCGTCAACATGTGCTGTTCTGACGGTGAGCGCCGTGGGCCCGGGGCGGCAGTGCGGACCCCAGGCCGCGTGCATCATCAGCATTATTACATGTGATACGACTTGGCCACCCACTCGTCTGTCAAAAAGTCCTATCTTGGCTGTGTTCGCTTCGTCTAGTGTGAGAATGGCATTGAGCGTGCGCACATGCCGTTAAAACGATGCGAGAGCTTGGTAGAACATTTACCTCGATGTTCCTCAAGTACATTATACCGATGCTCACTTCCAACAGTAGCTTCTTTGGTTGCATGTAGACAATTTTGTTCTTCATTCCCCCTTCATTCACTTCCATTTGTTTCCCCAATCAGAGTCTTCAAAACATTCTTGTAATTGAAATGTGAAGCAGATGAAACTGAATGACGTCCATGGTATAATTCTTTTGACTGGTATCGTGCACAATTTACATAATTTAAGATTATGTGCGTGCACAACATTATCCTGCACCTACTGAATGTGGAAATGCATGTAATGTAAACCATGGTAATCTAATGTTGAAAATAATTCCATTTTAGTTGCAACAATGTTTGTAAGGCACTGTTTCGATATGCAAATATTTGTGGTTGGAGAAAAAAAAACCTGTATTTGTTCATTCAGCAACTAAAGAAGCTAGTGGTGAATGGATACATACTGTATATAATATAGAAAACATGACTGAAATCTGAATGTTACTTCTGAGCTTGGAGTTCGGAGTCAGTCATCTACAGCCGTGTCCTGTTTTCAGACCCCTCTGACGACGAGTGGGAGGAGACATCGAGCAGTGATGAAAGTGAGATGGGTCCCGACGGCCTCAGCGACAGCATCTGTTCTCTGATGTCTCCGCTGTGCCTCTCTGCCGAGGTCCACGGGGCTCTGATAAACCACAGCATCCCAGAGAAGGCACGGTCCAGTCTCGCTTTCCTCACATACGCCCCTGACACCTGACCCTGACACTTGGTGTGCTCAGATCAATGTAGCCCCTTTTTTTTAAATTAAATTAAACTGCAGGGATATCAATCTGTCCAGTTAGCATAAGGGATTGTGAATAAATGTCACCTGGTTTGGTGCAAATGAAAGTGACCACAGGTGCGCTAGAGAGGCAACAGCAAGACGACATCCAAAAAAGGAATGGTTTTGCAGGTGGTGGCCACAGACGATTGCTGTCTCCTTATCCTTCCTAACTGATTCGTCTCTAGTTTTGCATTTTGACAGATTGATATCTCTGAAGTTTAATTGACTTGGTGTTATACTGTGATTACGTTTTCCCTTAATTTTTTTATATATATATATATATAAAATTGCAACTATGATACCACTTGATTCTGATATACACACATACCCCCCCACACATACAGACACACACATTCTAAATTCTGTGATGTTGCTGAACGTCTTTTTCATTCAATACCCAAGGTTCTCAAAAAGACCCAGTTCCCCAGCAGGGAGGCTATGGATGTGTGCCAGAATCCCTCCTGGAAAGGCCTGCTAAAAAAGTAATTCCGTCACACCTCCATAACACAATAGATCTGGCTGTGAACGGCTGGGCTGATGTGACCTGTGCGCACGTCTTTATCACTTTGTCTTGTCCCTAGTTCTGTGTTGCACCACCGTGGGCAGTTAATGTTTTTACACTTCAAAGTGATGTTACATTTTGACTGTATAGATTTCTTACCTCCAATATATTTCAACATGTCTCCATTGGGTTCCACTGTGTTTAGCATTGTAGGAATGACAAGCATAATATAGATGCATTTGAGCTACACTACATGGCCACATAGTGACCATTCTATGCTTGAGAGTTGGAGAGTTATGGTTCTTTTTCAGCATGACATAGCCTCTATGTGCATAGCCAGGTCCACACACAAATGGCTGGTTGAGATCGGTGTAGATAACCTTGACTGGCCTGCATAGAGCTCCTGACCTCAACAGCATCCAACACTAACTGTGAGCCATGCCGACATCAGTGCCTGCTAATGCAAGAAAATATCAAATAAATGAATACCGCGGCCAGATGGAAATTTTATCCTGAACGTAGCGCGTGGATTTGTATTGCAGTATGGAAGCTTTGTTATTATAATGGATATGATATATGAATCTGGCAGTGGACATTTTGCCATGCGTTTTATATGACATTATACTACATTGTCCTGCAGGATGCAGCGTGTTCAGTACCGAGCACTGACATGCCTCCACAACATCCTGGCGGCCATGGACGCTGAGTCCCTGGGAGGAACCACAGCCCTGCAGGGTGTCAGTCAGCACCTCTCCACCCTGGTCTTTGGTCCCACAGGTCCCACGCTGACATACTACTGCAATATAACGCATCGGGATCTTATACCCATTGTTTACATTAGTGCTTTTTAATAAAATAAGAGTATACCAATTATTAAACACAATAAAATGGAAGGAACTTGCAGTTTGGTTAACATGCAAATTTTACTGTCTAGTTATTTTACATGCAAAGCATCTAGTGATGAGCTCAACTGGAAACACAGTATGTGTGACAATAGAGAGAGCTGGAATTTCTATATCCTCAGTAACAGAAACGGCCATACATATAACGCTCAGCGTATTTAAGAAATGTAATGCTAATGTGACAAAATACAGGAAATAAGAAAATGATGTGAATGCTCTAAAGACATGAATTGTGTCGAGAAAAGCTTTAGTTTGCATGCTGTGTAGACACAAAGCACCTTTATGCTGAGTTTACACGAGACGACTTTAAGGCAATGTAAGTCTATCTCTATCTCACCACTTGTCATAAGTTGCTCTGTTTTTAGTTGTAGATGTGCACACACACACGATATGCTCTTCCAAAGATTTTGAATCAAGCCACTACTAAAGCAGGATTTATTTTAAAGATCATTTATCAGAGCCCCGTTCCACATAGTGGAAGCTGTCAAGCATTGACGTGCTCATGAAATAGTACGGGGCTGGTGCACAGCTACATTTACCTCCTCCAAAATGTGGCTTGGAAACCATGCCACTAGTTTACTAGTAGAATTTGTGGTCCTGTTTAGTCCTGATGGGGAGGTGTCAGCCAGAGAGAGCTCACCCCTTTGGCTCTAGGCAGTGTGGGACTATAAATCCTCACCTAGTATCACACACAAAACAGGATTGAAGACACGATACTTTGTTTTATGTTGACGAGACAGACAAGATTGTTTTAAGAATGCTCTGCCTGGAGTCTGGGACAAGCACACACAGACTCAAGTGCGACTGCCGTGATTTGGTTTCTGACATTCACCCGCAACAATGAAATTGCTTCAAAAGTCATCTGGTGTAAGCCTGGCATTAGATAGAATGTTGACCAATGCGGATATGCCGCTGCATTCTGTGCTACCAAAGTAGTGTCTAACTTGTTGATTTCTACAGAGATCCCAGAGGAAGAGGAGTTCCTTGAGGCTGTTACCAGTGCCATGCGGTCACTCTTACAGATCATGGCTTCTAAAAACATCCCCCAGGTACAGGCCTCTACACCTGAAAACATAGCATCAGTGTAGGCTACTGTACATATATGCATAAGTGGCTTTGTATTGTCATGATACAAATAATTATGTCTCTGCGCCTGCGTCAGCTGTGGCCGGATGCATTATGTTTTTGGGTTGTCCGTCCGTCCCATTCTTGTTAACGCGATATCTCAAGAATGCCTTGAGGGAATTTCTTCAAATTTGATATGAACATTCACTTGGAGTCAAAGATGAACTGATTAGATTTTGGAGGTCAAAGGTCAAGGTGGCTGTGACCTCATGTACTTCCCATTCTTGTGAACGCAATATCTCAAGAACGCCTTGAGGGAGCTTTTGTCAAATTTTTAAATGTATGTTGACTGAAACTGACCTGGTTCGTGGAAGCAGAATTACCAACGCGGGGTGGTAATTCTAGTTTTCTATATTGAACCTTTCTCAAACAAAAGGGCTCTATTAAAACGGGAGACAAAGAGACAAGGTTACACACAAACATCCAAAGTGTCTAAAACAAATACACAGCCTTAAGGGTGGTAGTATGAACTCTGGTTAGGGTAACTGCTGTGAGATCGTGTGTGTGTGCCGAAGCAGGATGCAGACCGTGGACACCGTCAAAGGGAAAATGTTAGGAATAACCCCAGTCAGATATTAATCTCTGGTTTATTCCACTCAAAATCCTAAATCAGTTTTCACATCATATTTGACTGTTTTATCTTCACTGTGTTCATGTAGCAAATAACAGCATGTGTCTGGTTGTTCTCCATGTTTTCAGTGTATGAGCCCCCAGCAACTGATGAGTCTGAGTGAAGCAGCCACCCGCTGTGACGTGGTTGGCGTGAGGGTTAACGCCTTGGCCATTCTGGGTATAACTGGCAGCACATTGGCCAAGGAGAAGGGCACAGCTGAAACCCTGCAGGTATATTTTTAATCCGGAAAAAAATGTTTGCTGGTTAGTTTTGTGTACTTGCTCTGAGGAGTTGTTTGGGTTTGTTTGCAGATGATTGGAAACGCCTTACTTCAAGTCTCCTCCAAAGACGCCAGCCTGGTTGTGAGCGGAGAGGCACTGGATGCCTTGTTTGACGTGTTCGCAGATGGAGAGGAGGCGGAGACGGCAGCTAGAAACATTCAGCTGCTGCCTGCACTGAAGGCACTACAACCTGTCTTTAAGGCCAAGGTGCTTAACAGATGGTTCAGAATGGTTGATATTTATCCTTAGTTACTACTTACCCCTGATGACTACTTACCGTTGATCCAAAAATTGACTTTTCACGTTAATCCAACCTTTGAACCCTCCAATAATCTGATTTTTAGGCTGTTGTGGGTTTATGTGTGATCCAGTTATACTATACCATGGGTAATGTTTAAGTACTTAAGGAGCTTAGTGAAATTTATTTGTTTACTTTTATTATAACTTCGAACAGCATTATGTTATAGTTAAAATTGATGTGTCGTCTTATGCAGAGAGTGAGGAAAAGGCAGAAAAATAAACATCTAGCACATGTACTAAATAACTCAGAAGACAAGAAAGCCAATCTGTCTTAATAATTACCCTCAGATCCTACTATGGCCTTATTTCAACTACGAAATCTTCTATAAATTCAATTTTTTTATTTAAGTCCTTATCCACAGCCATTTACAATAGTCGACAGTAGCTGAAACGGCCATATAACAGTCATAAGTAAAGGAGTTCTATTAGCCCAGTGACATCCAGAGTCATCAGAGCTAGATCATTAACTAAGTACCGCAAGTATCGCCTTTAAACAACTGTAATAAGTTTGTTGCCAGTACAACTATGTAAATTTGATTATCTTTTCAATTAACATATTTTCTATCTTTAACTAGATTCGCAAGGAAGGCAGGGGAAAGTACAGCCCAGAGCAGCTGTGTGTCCTGGACAACATCAAAGTCAACCTGAGGAGGTTCATTGGCTACCTGGAGACAGTGATGAAGAAATTTGTGGTTTTGTAATACTGCGTGTGTTTGGCTAATACCAGTAGGTTGCAGTGTCCAGACAGACATGCCTACAGAGCCATGAGATAAAATTGACTCTGCTCTTCAAAACAAATATTTATTACACCGGTAGTAAAAGATTTGTATTTTCTTGGTTTGATATTTTTTCCTTTTTCTGTTGTATTATTTTACTTAAAGTTTTATTTCATTGTATTATGTGGATCTTTAAAAGAACTCTGGAGTGGAATATTGTTAATACAGAACACAGTCTGCGCTTGATAAGTCTGTGTTTTAATGAAACTGTCAAATATGAAATTTTCAAATTACAAATATACAGTATAAATTACTACAAATGCAGAGATCATGGCCTTCTGTTTTTTGCAGTCAGTAATTTGTGGTTTTCCTACAGTGCAGTCTCACAATAAGAGTTTTCATTTTGGGGCTTTGGATACAAAATACACAACATAATAGATGATATTTTTGATTATGTGGTTTGAAAAAAGTGTATTTAATACTCAATTCATATTTTGTAAGGCTACAATTTTACTTGTCATACAAAAATGAGTTATTAAAACCTTCCAGTATACTGAATATAAAAGTGAAAGGATTTTATATTTTCACTCTTTGCATCTGATCTTTTAAGTGAGAATTAGTTGTAGTTTACATATTTTTTCCCACAGGCAATTGTTAATACCGGTAAGCCTGTATTGCCAAGGCATTGCTAAGACTAAATTGTCTTCTACCAAACCATTAAACTGCTAAGTCATTATTAAAAAGTCAGGCACAATTTTTCGAAATTAAATATACTCCGACATATTTATTTTCAAAGGTAAATGCTGAGAAGGTTACTTTATCAGGGTTTTTAAATAAACATATCCTGGTTACGGATTGTGTTAATTTAAATTTAAATGTAGCATTTATGTACGTACCCATATTCACATATTAAATCGCCATAAGGAAATAATAAACCACTACTTGTTACGTAACATGAACATATCTCGCATAGTCGGAAGTTATTTCTCCGCCCCCTTGCCCCTCAGTGCGCTTGCGCAGTGCGACAGTGTGCTCCGCCATTGAGCGACCCACAGTCAGAAGGAAAGGGTCAGATTCACTTCGCTGTTCAACAGCCATACATTTAAATTTCTACAGTCGTTAAACTCAAGTTTGGCTGGAGGTCTGCCTTTAAACATATAGTTTTCTCTGTCACCACGTTTCCCGCGGATGGTTTTAGGTTCACGACAGTCGCGTCCAATCTCCAGGAAGGTATTTATATAGAGCATTTGAGGCAACAAGGGCTGCAAGATCTTAGCTAGCGTTCCGAGGCTAGGCTAGCTAGCTAGCTACCTGGCTAGCTTCGCACGAGCCGTGTGCCTGCAGTGTTTGATGGATCCACGGATCGCCTGGTTTCAGCCAGAACAACGCGGGCCCGCTAACAACCTGTGGATGCAGATTTGGGAAACGACACAGGCACTGGGGTATTTGCACGTCAACAACAACTACACCACAGGTTCTCAAAGCACGGCAAGCCTGAAACAGAACATCAACGGGGCATCTGGGAACGTCCCCTCCAGCACGAACGGAGCTGTCAACTCAAGCGCCGGCCACGGTGAAGCCAGAGGCCGGGGGATGTCTACTTCAATGGGGGACGAAATAGCGGAACAGCGGGACTTTATACCACTGGAAACTAACAATAACCACAATAACCGAGACCCGGGTAGGGGCGGTGGCGGAGGGGGACAGCTGGCCAGCGGGGTGGCCGTGTTTTGCAGAGGGCTGTCGGACGTTGCAGGACAACCCAATAAACGGAAAAGAGACAATAAGGCCAGCACTTTTGGGTTCAATAGCAGCCTCTTGCGCAGTGGCTCCGAGACAGAAGGCTACTCTGCCTACACGGGTACCCCATGGAAAGTCAGGAACTACTCTGAAGGACTCGTGGGGTAAGAATTTGCTATTTATTTTTTAGGGTCCATTTATTTGCCGATAGACTTTCTTGTCTTGAGTTCTCATAAATCACTGACTCCCTTGTTTAGGCCACCTTTCGACCATATTAGGCTTGACACGACGCTGTCATCACGGGGAGGCTCTGTCAAATTTGCCAAACAAGTTTAGGCGATTGGGTCATAAGTGTTGGGGGAATTGGGCCCGCCTAGTTAGTTCATTTTCACCGATTGTGACCTTGACATGCTGCCGATGTGTCAGCAACATGTGTCCTCAGCCAGCTCAGGACTTCTCCGTTGCAGAATAAAAATAGAAATAGTTTAAATAGTTTTGATGATTATAGCGTATACCTGTACTAACAAACGTGACTTCTTTGAGAAGCACAATTGATTTATTCCATAATTACATTACCCTTAGCTACAAAGAAGTGTACTTAGTGGATTGTTTTGTTCAAGAGCTGTATTATAGTATAAACTAAATGCAAGTTTCGCGTTGTTTTGCCTTTAATAAGTAATGAGGGAACAAATGCACAATAAATTGGTACACGCCCACTATTTTCACTACATTTTGTTGGAGATTATCCTGAACAAGTAGTGATGCTGGAAAGGTCAGCACCCGTTTTTATGACCACATTCAGTCTGTTGACCTGCCAGAAAACAATAGGCTGAAGCAGAGGCGTTCCCTCTGAATGTTACTGCAAACACTTCAGTGGTCACTAGTTCTACTGTTGCTACAGTAATCCAGGGTGTGCTTCCTACTACTGTGGGTAGTTCAGACTACTATATTGAAGCCTGAAACCGGCTTTCAGGTTTATATTTACTTTTGATATAGGGCTGCTTTAAGCATGAATTGCTGTATTTGCTAAGTATAATGAGTGTGAATTATATGTATCTATCTCCTATATTACTTTATTGGAACCTTTGTTCCTGACCAGTAGTTACCACAGACCGTATCTGTGAGATCTCTAGAGGGGTGGGGTTCAGTTTAAAATTCTCCTGGTGTGTGTGTGTGTGTGTGTGTACTGTATATATTTTCTGTCTGACTGACGTGTAGGAAAGCAGCACGTAAGAGAGTAGAGCCAGGCTTGGCTGATCCTCATTTATAGTAATATTGTAGCTCTCTGTTTGTGTAAGGACATTCCTTAGTGATTAGCTACTCTAATTCCAGAACCAGTCAGTGTAATACATTCTGTCTTTTCTCATACTACTTATGCCACAATTAGGGATGCACTATATTTGTCGATATTCAATATGAACATATTTTCAAACTCATTTTGGCCACTTTGATTTTACCCTAAATGTATCATTTTACAAATGTAAATATTCACTATTTAATTTGAACATGGACTACATGTAAAATATGCCACATTTATTTTCTAAGTAACATTTTCAAATAAAAATTCAAATCTCATAACCATAACAGGTTTTTATATTGCTTCCTTGAGTCAATCCTGACAAAGTAGTTGACATACTACAGAAAACACATTGTGCGCAAAATAAAAGTCGCTGTAGACCTGTAGACCCAAAACGTCAGTCCTAAGTAGAGGACCGTAATTTCCGTAACTGTTAACTGCAGTTTATTGATTTTGTAAACTTTCACAAAACAGTTTCACAAGCACAATGTTGGTGTAATTAACAGATTTTCTAAAAAGATAATTTTTTTATATGCCTTGGCTTGAACATTAACCAAGACTACAACTTCACACTCATTAGTTTAACTGACTACTGTAGGACATTCCCTGGTTAAGACACTGCAAAAATACATCTTTTATATCTTTATACATACATCTTTATATCTTTTATAAATATTTTTTCTATCAGCTCAAACTGTTTTACAAGCACAACATTGGTGTAATTTAAAGATGTGCTGCAAAGAAATATTTTTATATGCTTAGAATGCTATAGAAAACCATAATTGTTTTAGTAACTGGCTGTGCAGATACAGAAAGTTCTACCGCCCTTGGGGAGACGTGGTTGACTGTGGAGATGTGGATCTGGACTGAATTTGCATACATTTTTACACCATTAACCACAGTTAATGTGGTGTGGTTAATAGTTGGGAAATTACGGTATAATAATATTGTCCAGGCATATCAAAATGTTCATATGCAGATGCCAACGTCGTGCCGATATCATTGTGCATCTCTATCCTCAATGCCAGATATCTAGATATACATTTCACCTGCTTGTCAATTGGAGTGCAGTGCTCTAAGGTATTTTTCTCTCCACTCACAAAAAGAAATGTTGCCTCCGTTTTACCCATTTAAAGGCCACTCAATAGTGTTTACATGCTACTGAACCAAGCATGTACTGGCTTCCTTCTCCACGCCTCTAAAACAAAACCCAGCCCTCAGAGAGAAACCCGAGACACTTCTTTGTGATGTCACATGTCTTCTGTCCAATCGGGTCTGCTGCTCCTAGGAGAGACCTCCAATGTATTTACACAGGAAAATAGTGTGGAGAGCTGCAGCACATTCTTATCCTGTTGTTGTCATGAACTAGGCCAGGGGTTTTCAAAGTCTGAGTCCGTGGGCCTCTCCTCAGAAGAAGCTTGGAGAAAGTGACCACCCCCCTAGTTTACTTGCTTAGTTTTGCTCAATTCCTGGATGCAAATGATAGTTATTTGATCCCAGACACTCGAGCCAAGATGTCCTAATACTGCTGCCTAACATAACTTCAGACTACACTTAATACATAAAAAAAGGTCTGTCCTAGGGCATTAATTAATTTCTGACTCTGACTCTTTTTAACCAACACACACACACATCTAGGCTATTTTATGTGATTTCATTTGATTACTAATGTAATATTTTTTTCACTTCCATTCACTGGGCCTCCCCTAAAACTGTTGGAGCCCCCTGGGGAGGCCCGCCTCCCACTTGGAAAACCTCTGCACTAGCAATGTTCCAGACTGTTAACAATAAGTTAACAGCTTTGCATGTCGGCTACTCCTTATTTTCTCACATGGTTTCAAAGTCTGATTTAGCTGTGGTAGCCATGACAGTGACCCGCATTTGTTTAATGTGTTGGTGACGTGTGATTCTCTGTGTGGGGAGGCACCGTGTCACTCACCATGTAATGAAATGAGTGGCTAATGGCTGACTGACGAGTGCCATTGGCATGCGTTTTTATTGCATTGCTGTCTTTTGATTTATAACAACTCTCCCCCATAGCTAACACACACTGAGCACCATCGCTAGCTGAGATTGCACCAGACTTAGAAGTGTGACTTAGCCAGTCGCCCACAGATTTCTCTCTCTCTCGTTCTGTCAGAACTGTGTGTGCACGTCTCCTTCTGTTCTCTATATAATCTATCTCTCTTTCTATCTGGCTGCCAGCCAAGTGGCTGGCAGTGGTAAACATGTGGTAAGGACTTTATGCTGCTGTTTTGGACTGTAGGTGGAAGAGGCCCCGTTTCAAAAGTGCATGTGGACAGACCTAGTTTGTGAACTCGCAAGTGGGCAAGAAAAGGATTGTGAATTACCTGGATGCCTGCATCAATTACTCATATAAAATGTCTGATTTAATAATAATAGGCAAACACTTCCAAAACCAATAGCATACACAAATGTACTTTTTGAACACATTGTTGAAACATTCACAAACCAGGCTGAAAAATGTGTGAATCCTTGTATTTAGTAACTGGTGGAGGTTAATGTTGTTAAGAGGTGTTATTATATATTAAGTACAAGTAGAGATCATACCGATGCGGCATGCATACGGTCCCGCACTTCATGTTCAAGCGCCCATTAACTGACTTCTCATCTAACACAGTAGCCTAGGACTGTAGCTAGCTGTCATGGTAGCCTACTTACACGTGTGCAGTGTGGAAATTCTTCAGTGTCAGACGTTATGAAGTTAACCGTACTCGCGTAAAATTTGTTTTATATTAGACATTTGAGCGTCAATATCTTTATAAATGCAACACTTAGAGCAAATCTATTGGCATAATATTGTTCATCGCTGGCGGCTAAAAAAAAAAGTCAGTGTATTTAAAACAAAATATCTCTGCATCTAAATGACCTAGAGCCGTCAAATAAATTTTTAAAGCTAAACTATGAAAATCGGAAGGACAGGAGCCGGACAGTCAGGCTTTAAAAAAACGGTAATCGGAATCGGCCAAGAAAAACGCAATCGGGACATCCCTGAATACAAGGTTGGAAGATGCAATGGATGTTGATCAGACAAAATTTTATAATTAATGCAGTAAGCATACTTTTTCTTGTATTTTTTTTTTATTCTTTTTTTGTTCACATGGTTTTGTTTTAATTCAGCACACGGCGACAAATCCCTAGCAACTGAGTTGTTTGGCAGTCAAGTATTGAATCTTGTCAACACATGACTTCCTGCTTTTTGGCAGGATAGCTTTACAGTTCAACAGTCCAAAAGCAAAGCAGAGTCAGTATGATTGAGAGCAGGAATTTTTTATATATGACGCACTACAATTGTACCTTAGTTTAGCATTTTACATCGGTAATACAAGAAGCCCGGCTTGATTATTTAAGATCATATTAGTGATTTACATTCCTCAGTACACTTCAAATAGGTATAATCAAACACAATGGATTGTATCCTAACTTGGTATATTGAGGCTTAAGTGTAGACTACAATCCGTTTTGAGTTATTTTGGTGCGAATAAGGCCTATGCTGGGACAGCTGTGTAACCATAGACGCATTGTGTCGCAGTGGCCAACCCTCAGCGCCACAAATCAGTCCATTGATGAAACATTAATGCATTGGCCATACGAGAGACACTGACACCTTGGGATCCCTTCATGGTTGACCTCTTTTTGGAAAGCCCAGTTTGATGTGATGTCACCGCTAGCCCTCCTGCTCAACAAGAACAGTATCAGATGACACGCGTATGGGTGCTCCCTTAGCCTACAGTTGCAAAACTGTCCTCTACCTAGGTATACATTCTTTAGTAAGACTTATTAGTTCTGATGGGTAATGGAACCACACGCCAAAATTAGCCTCGCCCACCTGTTAAGAACATTAACAACAAATACACACACCCCTCCCAAAAACACATGCTCCAGATATACAACATCTTCTAGGGAACAATGCATACAAACGAGGTCCCACACAGGGAAGTGTAGTTTCAGTGTGCAATTTTACACAATTTGAGATTACATTAGTAGTTGGACATGATCACAACTATTAGTCAGATTATTGTAAAACCAAGTGTGTGTGTGTGTGTGTGTGTGTGTGTGTGTGTGTATATATATATATATATATATATATATATATATACACACATATACATATATATATTATTAGGGATGTCCCGAATCCCAATACCCCGATCCATTCAATATTTATAGCTGCCGATTCCTATCCTATTGTTGATAAATATTTAAATATAGTAGGCCCGTAATTGTACCATACTAGAATATCTACGTCCTCTTTCAATCTTTTGTAATGTACTGGGATCAGCTTTCTTATTCGATAGCAAACTCGGTTGTGAAATAAAATAGTTAAGATAATGATATAATTCATTGATAAGTGATTAGAACTGATTATAGTAAGATATATTGCTCAAGTGAATATAAATGTGTAAGTACGATCGACTTGGATATAATCTTGAATATATACATGTTAATGTAGATGGATTTATTTATTGTCCTCTTACAAGGAAATTAGTTGCCACAGTCTGTACAAAACCGCACACTACCACTACCAAGCGACTACATTCGAGTCTTAAAAATGAAGCCAATAAGGAAGTGCCAAAACTTGTAGTTCCTCTAATGGCCACTTGAGGCTGGCTCCAAAAGCGAGTTAATCAATAGACTTTCAGGTTAAAATGTCCAACTTTACAGCAGAAATAAGATGGCGACGGCCCGAGCCTGCACACTTGGCTTCAAACCCGTCAAACACCTATAGCAAAAAATGCTATAGGTGACTTCACGGAGGGTTTGTCAATTTATTTATACAGTCTATGATCACTACATGAAGCACATCCATACATCCGCGCAATGTGCAATGACACGTGCTCTACGTGTGATGGCTTGACTGTTAAGGTCTGAGAGGTTGGGGGTAGGCAGGCCAATAGTTTTGGAGACATTGTGTGTGATACGTATCAGTTTTAGAGTGCGAGTGGCGGTAGCAATGTGTCAAGGCAGGGTCCGAAATTAACTTTTTGACTCACCGGCCAAAGTGGCTGGTAGATGAGAAAATCCACCCGCCAAGCATATTTTTTTACCGGTCAAAATAATAAATAGCCTTTCTGTGTCACATATACATAGGCTACATTTGTTTCAGTATTTCATTGAGAAAATAGGGTAGCTATGTTGGCCAGAGCAAAATTGTTTAAATATATTGATCAGTAGTAAATAATTCATTAAATTAGAATAAAACATTTAAATCCAGTAGACTTAGTATCTTCATAACAGGCACTTTTTCACTGCAGGAACTCGCGGGCATTTTAGGGGGGGCACTTTCTTTCTTTCTAGCGAATCTCTTAATTACACCAGTATTGTGTAATTAAAGTTTGTGCCGATAGAAAAAGTATTTATGAACGATCACTGATTGTATTTTCGTTGTCTGAACAACCAGGAAAGGCCATCGTCTAGTGTAACTCATGAGTAAATTTGTAGACCTAGTTAATGTTCAAGGCATATAAAAGCATTTATTTTCATCTAATCTGTTAACATTACGCCAACATTGTGCTTGTTGAACAGTTTGTGCACGTAAAAGACGCACGTTATAAAGATCGCTAATTCCAAAGCACAGTCATATGGTCTTGCATAAAGAAATAGCCGATGCGTGCTAATGCATCCGCAAGAGGCGAAAGTATAATAATTTGAAGAGCCCGAGCGCTCGCCATGTGTTTGTTAGTTTACTTTGGCCTTAATTCGCCATGGCTAACACAGATGGCAAGAATGTAGAGAGACAGGTGAAAAAAAGTTCCCTGGTTCCCAAACCATCAGGACATGCATGCTGCTCCACAGGCAACACACTTGGGCTGTATCTTAAAGAGACACTCCTTGGTCGTGTTATAGTCAGAACCCTGAATGATCGTCCCAGCTTGTTTGGAAACACAACTGAGCAATTTTTATTTATTTTTTTAAATCCAGAGCTGGGTGGTTGAAACCAGTGAAAGCCCCTCCCACACCTGAGTGCTCCTCTCTCTCACTCACGCAAACAAGCAATGTGGTCAAGGAGTGTCCCTTTAACTGCTAAACGTGTCAAGTAGTCCCTTCCATTCCTTTTCATGCTTGGCCTAACTGCTCGTATTACCGCCGCGAAAGTGAGACAGGTGGGTATTGGCATGCCAAAGAGCCTTTTTCAGTGCTGTCTCTTGTTGGTTCTCTATTATCTATTGTTTGGTGCTCTAGAACTGCGCTACAGGAGCTCTGGCACACACCTTGGTAACATATCAGCAGTATCTCAGCAGCATTAACATTCTCTTTGCTAACAGATGGCCTCTTATACACGAAGGCATTCAGCACCACACCCAAGTTGCCTCGCTCTCTGCCATTGCCTTCTCTGTCTTCTCAGAACTCAGATTATTGGCCTTTCAAATCTCAGGCTGCCCTCCACCCTGCCACTTGTTTCACCCCCACTCAAACATTTGCTCTTCTTCAGTGTTTAATATAACAGTGATTTGCTTTCCTAAGTGACTGACGCTACAATCAGCCAATAAATTCAGTAAATACACTTCAGTAAGTACACTTGTCTGATGCGCAGCACCCTCACATACTTCCTGTCACTCATTAAATGACTGTAAATGAAAGGGAGGCTATGAAAAGGAGCAATTTTTGCCCCAGAAGCATCCGCCCTAGAAGTCGATTACATAACATCCTTATGATTCAAGCCAGGAGGATTATCTGATAAGTAGCGCCATGGGTGCATGCATTTCTTAGGCAGGAGCGGGTCCTGGCTGTAATTTGATCAAGGGAGGCGGTGCTTGGGGCTTGTTGTCCCGTCACATGATTTAAGCCAACTGTGTTGTTCTCTTTCCTTTGCTGTGAAATGAAACTTATGTCTACAGGAAGACCTTGTTTCTCCATGATGAGTGTGAGACGTACTGACAACTGATTTTGAAAATGTATTAAATTAAAAAAAAAGTTGCTTCTGTCACAAAATGTTTTAAATCCTACACTGGGATTTTAAAAGGGTATATGTTATTGTCAAATTCACGTTAAACAGTACAAAGCTTGGCGAAATCAGAGCTACATGTGACTGATTTCATGTAATCCTCATATATAGCCTGTGTTTGTTTGGAAATTGAAACCAAACCTTCCGATTTCATACCACCCTCCATGATTGGGGAAAAAGCTGTTATATCTCTGGACACTGTAAGCATACCAAAAAATGTCAATCTTTCAAGGGAATAACTTCACAATATATGCTTTGAACACTCCTGGTAACCATGTCTCTCCAAACATTAGGATCACAGGTGTGTCTTGAAATGCTTACTCACACACACCCTTTCTCCTCTAACGCACACTTGAAATTGAAGTACCAGTTACTTTCTGTTTTTATGAAGCAGACAGTCAATAGAAAAACGCAATTTCCTGTGACCCTTTGCCATCAGCCACCTCTTTTCAACTAAAGGCAGGCCCTGCAGGGAGAGAGAGTTAGACAATGTGAGTGGAAGACAACATGCGCCATTATATTAATTTATCAAGTAATTAGAGCTGCCATGAAGCCATTTACAGTTGTGGTCAAAAGTTTACATACACTTGTAAAGAACATGTATGTCATGGCAGTTTGAGTTTCCAATAATTACAACTTTTATTTTTCTGTGATTGAATAATTGGAGCACATACTACTTTGTCACAAAAAACAGTGATGACATTTGGTTAATTTATGACTTTATTATGGGTCTTCTGAAAATGTGACACTAGTGCTGGCACATAGCTTCTGCTTTTATAGTACCAGAAGTCTCACTAAAGCAATGACCCAGGTATGACCCATGTTTGCCCATAGTTGTGTAAAGATCAACCCGCGTTATTCGTCCCAGCTCATGACCGGGAATTTCGTGGGGCGCTGTATGCGGGTCTTTGATAAATGCATCTGTTAATCACAATTGCTCGAACAGTGACAACCTGGTACTCTGAATGCATCAGATGTGGCTTGTGTGTGTAAAAGGGGTATGTGACTGCTGCAAGGGTAGCAGGACCTCAGTGCAGGAGAGAATCCCTCTAAAGTTGTATAATGAAATTTGCAATAAGCAACCTCTGCTGTCACATTTTTTTGGTGGTCACAGATTACGGTGTGTAAATCCAGCACTAAGATGGTGCGTGTGTGTGTATGGAATTGGCGATCTTTATTACTAGTCGTCTTCACAAATACAATGTTGTAATTACCATTGTACAGAAGATATGAAAAAATAGATACTGACCAAGCATATCGCGGTAATGAGCTCAACACTGCCGTAGGCATTACATGACCATGGCTCAAGTACTTTAAGTAGATGCTGGAAGCCCGCATCATCTACAACAGGGGCAGGATAGTCTAGTGGTCTAGGTGTTGGACTCCCAGCCAGAAAGTCGTGGGTTCGAGCCCCAGAGTTGGCCTACCTATAAGCATCCTTGAGCAAGATGAGTATTGTCGCATATCCGATAATAAAAACACTCCTATTGCCTTGATAATGGCCTTGGCCCTATCTGAATTTGGATCCAGTGATTGCTTGAAAGTAGTAATGATGAGGACTTGTGCAGGTCGTTTTTACTTAGCACCGGTGACATCGATATAGTGGCATCTAAGGTGTATTAGCTGCCTGTGTTACCTGCAGCATATCCAGCAATTTCTGAACAATGTTGACACATTCTTTGTTCGATCTACAACAATTTTCCCATCAGTCTTCCAGCTCTGTTTTAGTAATTGGCGCTAGCCTATGACGCTAGCTCTCTACCTGACTGTGGCTATATGTGCTGCCGTTGTAGGTGTCCGGGCAGAATGCTTTCACACTTGTAAATTAGGTTCCATATGCCCATTTAAAAAAATATAATATCTATATACAATTACATTTATATTTAATACATTTATACTTTTTAAAATAATTAAATTTAGAGGTTTTTTTACATTTTTGATATTTATATTGTATTTACAAGAATATGCAGTGGTCTCTTGATTTTTTTTTTTCCATGGCTATATGCATACACACACACACAGCTACTGGTGTGCGTCCTTGGCCGAAGTGCCTTGTTTTTCATGTTATGGCAAAGTATTTTCTCCACTACACTCAACAGGAGGGAGCAGCAAGGCAAGCCTGTCATTGGCCTGATTCTAACTTTGTGTGTATGTGTGTGGTGCCTTCATCTGTGTGTGGTATGGCTATGTGTTTTCTTATTTGTACACCCACATGCTTGTGTTCATGACTCTGTGTGTGCCTCTGTCTGTGTGTATGTGTGTCTGTGTAGACAGAGCTGGTCAACAAGAGATCAGTGATCACATGGGCAGTAATATTGTAACTGTCCCTCTGCCCAGTGCTCCACACCGCCGACAACACAGGAAGATAACACAGACAGGCATGTGTTTTCTCTGTATTTTATGCAGCTGTGGTGCTTGGGATGATTGTCTATTGTAGCGCTAAATAAGTTTTTCTTTTACATAGTCAAGCATAATATTTCTCTTTAGGACATTATGATCAAGCGGTGAGCCCTGAGTAAGGAAAATAATTATTGTGGATTCTAATCTGCACATAATTTGAGTTAATTTGGGGATCGCATGTATTTGCATTTTGTTCCAAATGCCATAATGTGTCGGGATGGGTTGTAAAAATATAGCCTAATGTATTTTCAGGATTGGAACATCAGGGATTCTGTTATGAAGAATAACCTGTCTTTGACCGCTTTGAGAATTGTATAAATTCTGTAGTTAGTACCCAGCCCTAAAATAATCCTACGTCACAAGCCCTCACTTAAGTCAACATAGGGCTGGGCAATATGGCCAAAATTGTTATCACAATAAAAAGATATATATTATAGCCTATAATTACGTACGATAATGACTTCTTTTTTTTTAAATCTACGTCAGTTGGCACAAAGTTTTTTTTAAATTTTTTTGGTATATTCCGAAAGAAATTAAAATTTGTGCAAACATTGATTCCTTTCACAAATGCCGCACCAAATGAGTTTAAGTAATGTACACAATGAAGTTAACACAATCCTGCTTAGCATAAGATAATTTTACAGTTTTG
The DNA here is from genome assembly GCA_025447815.1 of Percopsis transmontana. Lineage (NCBI taxonomy): Eukaryota > Metazoa > Chordata > Actinopteri > Percopsiformes > Percopsidae > Percopsis > Percopsis transmontana. Next base: position 52,662 of record JAOEHI010042600.1, read on the forward strand.
GGTAGCTATAAAAAAAGTGGCTTTGTTAAAACAAATGTAAAGCACTTAAATAATAACAATTAAAAACTAAGTGGCACTAACAATAACAGGGTAAGCTAGGAGGTAGAATTAATATCAGGCCAAATAATGTGGTTGTGAAACAAGCGCACAAATACCTGGAATTCGGTACAAGTAGTCAACGGTACTTTTTTTTACTCAATTTGAGTGTTTTCTTACTCTTACTAGTCGACTAGTCTAAGTTTAAACTTGGCTGAAAGGTGATTTAAGCAAGTTTGAGCGTGGCATGGTTGTTGGTGCCAGACGGGCCGGTCTAAGTATTTCACAATCTGCTCAATTACTGGGATTTTCACGCACAACCATTTCTAGGGTTTACAAAGAATGGTGTGAAAAGGGAAAAACATCCAGTATGCG
>JAOEHI010042601.1:0-21596 GCA_025447815.1 Percopsis transmontana
GAGAGAGAGAGAGAGAGAGAGAGAGAGAGAGAGAGAGAGAGAGAGAGAGAGAGAGAGAGAGAGAGAGAGTGTCACTGAATGGACAGAGAGAAAGGGGGTGAGGGATCTGAATAGGGAAGAGAAGCCCCCATACACTGTATTTGCCCCTCACAGTCAGAAGTACTAGGACTACTACTAGGTACTAGATACTAGGAGGCCAAGGTGGTCTAGTGGTCTGGGCGTTCGACTCCCACCTGGGAGATCAATTTAATTTAACATTTAACATAAATTGACATACAACTTATTTACCAATTTCTACCATTTATCTACAGTCTCATGTGACAGTGGGACCCAAATAACAGTAGCAAGAGGATAAATCATAGAGCTTTATGGTGGGGTGGGGGTCTCACAATGACCCTTCCTGACCCCTTGTTAAGGGGGTCTGGACTGAGGCTGCAATAGGAACTTTTCAAAACTTCAAAACTGCCCCATGATAAAAACACACAACATGTAATAGATGAGGTAACAACCTCTGCCCCTCATGGCTACTAGTGGAAACAGAAAAAGAAAGATGGGAAATGTTGGACGGCCAAGCGAGGTCAAGACACAATAAATATGCGTAATGTGAACAGATATTCCATGTGTAATTGGGAGTCTATGTACATCCAAACACATCATTTAATCCCATCAACGTCAGCCAAGCCCTCTAACTACCACATGGCTAATACTGTAGATTTCATGCTCTTTAACACTCAATTTTCTAAAAAAACAGAAAGAGAATGAAGAGAAAATAGTTTGCCACTGAGGACATGCGTTTGAATTTCCAAGCAAAATCATCATGGCCTGTATTGGACAGACACCAAACGCTCCTGATTTGGTTGAAAGACGTAAAGAGATTTTTCATAAGGAGTCAATTGCCATTTAAATGAGTGGAAAGCATGGTGCAGGCACTTGGAAAGCCAAGACAGAGTTGGTTAAGAAAACAGATAAATTGGGATAGCGAGGAAAAAGATCTAAAAGTTTCCCGTGCATTATTTATAACTACAGTGAGGAGTAACTACAATGATTTGGCCTGGATGGTTAATGTCATAATGACAAAGCTCTGATGCATATTAGATAGTTAATATTTAAACTAAAATCAGCCTTCTCTATTTATTTCTCTTCCCTTACTGGTTCTTGACCCCCCCTCCCACCCCAAATGGCATTTACACATCAATTGAATATCAGAAGGGCTCTGGTTTTTGCCGGTTGGACTAGATCCGTGCAGATGTATTTTTCAAACTGAAAGATACAGACATTCTTCCAAACAATGAGGCACTTGTGTGGTCACACAAGCGTTGACCACTCTAGACCAGTTCCTTAATCACGAGGCCAGTTGAGCTGGCAGTATGAGGTTTACAGGAGAAGGTGTGAGGCTGTAAGCCACACCAAACCATTGTGCAGTTTTAGCAAGTGGTGTCTATAGTCTGAGCAGCAAATGTGTGAAAGAGTATTAATATTATTAAAGGTTATTTTAAAAAGTGTCTATGCTTATTATATATATTTATTGACATCGCACAATGTTCGAATGTATGACCAATAGTATTTATGTATTCACAAACATTATGTGCGAACTGAACCAAAAAAAAAAAAACTCAACTGAACTGACAGTTGAAATAAAACTGTGTGTTCTGGATTGGCACTGGTTTCGTCAAGGTACATCTACGTTGACAGTGAAAACCTGAGGCCATTGCTAATGCTAGTGCTTCAATATGCCCTTTTAAACCCATTACATTTTACAGTTCTCCAATCCCCCGGTGGATTTCCCTGATGAGGATTTCACTGTGTAAATGTTGAAGAGTCTCTGGATAAATCATTAGCTAAAAAGACCTAGACACCCCAGGCCAAGAGTAGGGTTAACTCCTCTGAACGAGTTTCTCCTACTCGCATTTCCTCTCCCCTCGCTGATGTCAGCCCTGGCAAATTTCAGGCATGAATTGAGAAATTTCCACCGTCTAATCCCCCAAAAGGGTCCATAACATGCCTCTGTTCATAACCGGATCCCACGGAGATGCCATGATTGTGGGCCAACACAAATAGATAATATTTGTTCTTTTGATGTGGTAAGGGAATTCCCTGTGGAACGACTAAAGTAAACATTACTAAAAACTGTGATGCATACTGTGAGGGTTTTCTTTTCGGTGCATTAGGAAAAGACTCCCTGGCTGTCTGGCCTTTCAAGATAGGCTTGTTGCTCTGTTTTATCCAAATCCTCGCAGAATATCACAGAGAAGCACAGCATGTGTTACACATTCAACAACTTGACAACGCAAGCCCCCTGCCAACTATACATCTGCTGTATTGAACAGTTTTTGAAGTTGTTGCATGACATCGTGGGCTGCAGTTGTCTCTGTGACATGGACAATTATCATTTTAAAATTCAAGATGGGCATGTATAAAAGATCGGTTTCAGAATAATTTTTTCATCTCAGTGATTAATCGATATTGAGATGAAATGTTCCTGTTTTGTAGAAATACTCTGATGTGCTCTTTGTAGCAAGGACTGATTTATAGATATGGTGAGCGTTTTTCCAAATGTATGCTGGAGGCATATAACCATCTTGTCCCTTAGGGAAACCACACACGCACACACAAACACTTACTGTAACGTTATCACTGTAAATCAGTTGTGTGTGTGTGTGTGTCTTTGAACACCAAACCTTTTTTGGTCACAGACATCAGCAACAACCTCATGGAATATTTTTCATACCTTTGGTCAAACCACATTAAATCCAATTTGTTTAATAAATATGACAATTTCCTGTAAATTTGCTACACTGTATTCAATAAGTTTTAATATCTGTGGTGGCTGGATTTTGCTAATGTTTGTGTTGGACTTGATAGACACCCAAAATATGCAGCGCAGTTTCACCTAGTTTAACCCAATAAACCTCCTGAATACAGAGGTATTTAGTGTACATGAAAAAACTACCCATGACTGTTGTATTTCACTTCAAAGAAAAAGATTATTCTCAAATTATTAGCCACAATTATAAATCCGGTGATTCCATAAACCACCCTCGAAACACCTCAGAAGTCAGGACTCCACGCCCTCTTATTAGCCGCGGGTTGTCTAAATAGCTTCGGCGCTCATCAATGCCGTTTATCAATGTTTATATATTTATTTGCCGTCATGCAAAATTATTTTTTCCTCGCTATGTGGTCCTAGAGGAGAAATTCACAACTTCCAGGCTCAACACGCCTCCCCAGCGGGAACACAGACTACAGTTGTGTGCTCCACCACACCTTGCCCCCCATCACCCCCCCAGCCATGTACTTCTGCTTAGGCCTGGGCCTAAGAGTGGGACGGGGGCCCTGTGAACATCTGCCAGGTCCTCTGTTGATGTGGAACGGCAAATGGGAGCATGCTGAACGCGTTTGTTTTGATCTCGGCAGTCTGTTCCGTTTACAAAGCAGAGGTTTTCTGGTCCCGTCTCTGTCTCCCTCCCCCGGTAATAGATTCGCCAGTTTTCCTATGTGCCTTGTCCTTCAACAAGGCTCCGAGGGAGAAACAACAGATCTCAATCCTGCCCATTTTTCACTGGCGCTGTATACTTTAGGACAATGAGTTCCTGAGACGGCGCTGTTTGGAAATGTGGAAAGATACGATCGCGCGTCGGCCGCCCGACCAACATGCGCCCCACACACACACACACACACACACCTCATCAGATTACAGTACAGATGTATAGGGCACAGCCTCCGCCCTGACTCGGCCTTTCCATCATCCACGTATGTGAAAAGGCCCCAGATAAGACCTGACGCTCGCATACGACGGACGGCACACATGCTGCATTAGCTCTACATGGAGCAGCGTGATTTGTAACAGTTCCCCCGGCTGCAGCCCCCAATCACACCTACTCCGCCTGGGTCCATTGAAGGGATAAAGAGATGGTAAAGACGCACGGAGGAAACGGATATCGGCCCCCTTCGCACAGTCTCCGGGTTAACTCTCTGCAGCTGCTACGCAGCATTTTTACACATCCATATTTCATAAGCTTGGCCCCTGTGCTGGAAACAGTATCTGAATTTAGGCTTTTTCCGACGGGGGGGGTGACTAGAATCAATATGGAGAGGAGGACGGGCAATAAAACAGGTGTGTAGGCTAAAATGCATGAGTGCCTCTCATTTGGGCGCAGCGAACTTGAAGGACAGGCCTATGGGCTGGGCTTGAGGACTCCTACTCCAGGGCTGACTAGGCTGCAACACAGCGCTGTCCACCACCGTGTGATACTCGGAAGTCTTGTACGCATACACAAGTCTGGATTGAATATGGGAAGGGGGGGGGGGGAAGACGGACAGTATCTTTGAAGTGGGTGGTGACTTTAGCAGCACATGACAGTCTCCACACAGACAACGCTAAGACAGATACACAAAGCTGAGCGAGAGAACTCAGATTAACTGACTAAACCCTGTTACTGGCGTTCCTAAAAATATCTGCAAGCAATTTCCAGGCAGCATTCCTGATATTTATGCAGTTTTACATGTGCAGCAACAATGCCATGTAAAACTGGGAAGTCACAGATTGTACTGATCAATAGGCTAACTCCATAACGGACATTTGGTTTGCTGTTACAGAGCTGCAGGTAAAAAGTCAAACGCTTGATTCTGATTAGTTATGGCTGGCCGTTGTGTCTGCGATATGAGCCAAAAATCATAGGAAACGAATGCAGCCTGGCGACGAATTACAAAGTTTCTTCCTGTCGGAGCGCGGAGCCAGGCTATGTGCGAGTACAGAACATTAACCGCAGTAATTGAAAGGGCTCCCTATGGTAAGCAAACGCATGCCTCTGCCAAAACACATCCACATGTAGATTAGCATGTGGATACGCGCCTACATGTGGATGAATAAAAACAAGCGTGTTGGTTCGGCACGGCCGGGACAGGATTCTCCCGTCGAAGGCTCTTGATTGGACACAGATAGGTTTGTGTTCCTGTCCCCGAGGTCTCTAGGTCGACCAGGAGCTTGGCTGAGGAGGGCAGCCGAACTGCTCCTGCTCCTGCTCTGCACGCACGCACACACACACACACAAGGCCGGAGCACCCTCACACACACACTGCGCACGCACGCTCGCACGCACGCACGCACGCACGCACACACACACGCACGAACCAAACGTGGAAGTGGAAGGGCATAAATACGGGGGAAAGAAAGGGGACACGCCAACTCTCTGGGTTACATACTGTGTGTGTGTGTGTGTGTGTGTGCGTGCGCAGTGTGTGTGTGCGTGCGTGCGCAGTGTGTGTGTGTGTGTGAGGGGGCTCGGGCCTTTCATGGCGTCTTTCATTTCAAAACAAAAGATTATTCCATTAACGTGTGCAATACCCACGTTCCCCTGCGCAGACCCTGGGAGAGGAGCGCAGATCAAAGAGGGGGTGGCAGAGCGGACGTCTGATGCAGCCTGCCTCCCGGGTCCTACTCAGAGGGGTTACTGGCAGGCCACAGGACTGTATTAGGAGCGCGGGACAGACATCCAAGCATTCCGCGCGCGGGTATTAAGAGAGCACCCAAGCGGTCTCCTCGGCGGGCATGACTACTATATGGCTGGGCGGAGCAAAGGTCATGGCAGGACATTCATCCATACGAGTTCAGGGAAAAGCCTGATTTCACTTTAAAAACACCCTTAACAGTCACACAAATTAATCAATAAATGGATGTATTATTATTATTATTGACTCCATTATTAATGACCAGTTATTATTGATTATAAATCATTCAAAGGTGTGGAGGTGATGAGTGAAAGAAGAAGATCCACTTAATAGTTCACCAATGGCATTGGTAGAGGATGCTTTATTCACCCCCATGAGGCTTTTACATGGAAATGAATCATCTCTGGAAATGGAAACAGGCTGGGGTTTTCTTCTTCTTCTTTCCTACCGATACTGACGCACTCTCTCAGGCTTCACTGACCATTGGAGAAATATTTGCGGCCTAAATAGTCTCTCCCTGCCATTGCTCAAGTTGTCGCCCCCAGGTACTCACCATTGGACCATCAGGCCGTGTTCCAGGAAGTTCCTCAGGTTGGGCAGGGTTTGCTGCAGGTCAGGGGTGGACAGGCCGTGCTGGTATCGCAGCTGCAAGAGAAAAGAAAACAAACTAGTTTGACCTCTCACGACCTCTCAAGACTGCTGTCCATACAGTAAACATAAGCGTGACATTTTTCCATTTCTGACGTGGAAGAATAACCACCTACCGGAGGACTGAAGCATGTTCCTCCATGGTGAAATACCTCCCATCCCCCCTCCCCCCTCATCTGGCTATCATTCATCCGGACACTCAACGGGCATTCTTCCCCGATAACAGGCGGGCGTGCTAATGTGGAAGAGTGTGTGGAGAGACACGGGACGAGGCGCTCGAAACATCTGGGGGCAAATGGGCTGAAAACAAACGCGCCTGAACCTTGGCTGCTTGCTTGCCTGGTCTCTCTCTCGCTCTCAAGTCAATGTGCTTTATTTGCATGACATATTTACAGTCCCCCCCCCTCGTCAGTGGACCAAGGTCTAAGGCAGGCCACTGCTGCAGTTGTACCGCCTTCATAGAGTCAACAGGGCCACCTTGACTATCTCTCTGCCCAGGAATGTCATAGCAAGCCCAGCCGCGTCCCGGGGAGTTTATTTTAGGCTACATTACAACAGCAGAGGAGCATCACGCCTCACGTACAGAGGTCCATATCGCCTAGGCCCCCCCCTCCGTCCCACACACTCCCTCCGCCAGCTGACATCTGTTTTCTCAACGACGGCGGCGCAAACCCGCCGCCCCGCCGCGAGGCGGTGTTAGCGGCGTGCACGGGACTCCGATTATGGGGGGGTGGGGGGGGGTGGCGATCCTCGCCGCCCCCGGATATCATGCTAAGAACTCATAATACATAATGCAGTATGAGAGATCCGATAACAGAGGAATCACGGGGAAGTAAATGTTTGAGCCCGGGTGGCCAGGAGGTCACATTCCCTTGTTTTGTGTTTACAGCCCAAGGGGAGACAAATGGCTTTCTGGAGAGTCGCACTCATCGCTTCGTATCCATTCAAGCTGTTTTCTTGTGCCAGGGCCGAGCTGCGCTACAGTACAGAGGGGTTCTGGTAGAGCATGATTAATGGCACGAGGAGGGGTGGAAGAATTTACAAGGGGCCGTGATCGTGCGCACGCGCACGCACCCACACACACACAACTCAGATGTCTCCGCAGTACGGTAAGAAAGCGCATTTAATCCCCCGTCCCCCCGTCTCTGTGAACAGCTGCCAGTGTAGCGTGTGAGATATACTGCCTGAATGTGTGGCACACATGCGTTGTAGTACTTGTGCGCGCGCGTGTCTTTCATGTGCCAATATGTTTGTGTGTTTTTCTGTGTTTTCCATGTCTGTGGAGTCTCTAAGGGAGGCGTAGCAACCAGCATTCAGAGCAGCGCTGTATCAAAAGCAGCTCAGAGACGGATCTCGCCGCGAATCTTGATTGGTGATGAAATGGTCTGAAGCCCGACCGGAACAACACAGGCGGCCATTCATGGCCCAGAGTAGAACCTGGAGGTCTGACCAGATGACGGTGCCGTGCTGTCCACAAGCCCCGGCTGAACGGAATAGGGTTTGAAAAAGCGGGCCAAGAGTAACACCAGCACCAGTTTAGAAACGGAGAGCAGGAGGGCCCTGGACGCTCTGTGCCCAGATATGTAAAATGGAAGTTCAATGGAAATCTCAACAGGTTCTTTTCCAGATAGAATCAGAATCAGATAGAAGCACAGGGGAAGTACTAGATCGTCGGTGAAGGTAACTAGATGCGCCGGACATACTGTAAGCTTTTGCGCGATACTCGAGCCACGCTGTGAGGCTCAACAAAACACTAGCCTCTTATCCCTGGACTTTGCTAGCGATTACAGGGCTGAGCTCTAAAGTGGGCTGGATGATCACACTGCCTTACGTGACGCGCACACCTGCGTGTGCGGTATATTCGCGCGAGACACAACACCCAAGGAGGTGTGTGTCATTTCTCACTGAGCTCTGAGTACTGAGCACTGAGCACAGGGATGAAGAGAAGAGGATGATGCTGGGAGCTGCGGAGCTCTCTGCCGCTGGCCTGCTGATGCTTTATGCAGGCTCTGTAATGTGTGCCTAACACGGCCAGACTGCTCGGAGGGCTGGATACAGCGGCTCCGCAGCTGGCCCGATCCTTGGCCGGCAACGCTCCATCAATATTCATGTGCCGTGCCGGGCCGGCCCTCTGTGGCGGGAGCCACATCAAGTTACTTACTCACGGTACAGTGTCAATGAGTGCGCGCGTGTGTGGCAGTGTTGTTCATGGCCTTAGAAGCTGGGAATATATCCTGTTCCTCGCCTGTCGAATAAGCAAACAGCAACCGTTTTCCTTCTCTCCACCTTGGGAGATACAAACAGAGGGGGGGGGGGAAACTACTTCAGTATGCTGCCTTGTGTCGCTTCAGGGAAAACAAGAGGAGAAAGGTGTGGGAGGCAGCTTTGCCTAACATTTCCTATCGCAGGCACTGAGAGAGCAGCTTGGTGGGAGGTTCCGGGCTTCTCAAACCAGCCAGGATCGCACTGACAGGAGGCAGAAACCCCAACATTCGCTGCATGATCTCGGACGTTTCGACATGATAAGGTTAAGTGGAAAGTGCTGCGTAAAGGCACCATCAACCAGCAGTCTCAATGTCAACAAACCTCCATCAAACCATACAAATTGCTCACAATCAGACCGCCTCAGACAGCTGTCATTTCACATTTCCCCCTGTGCATCCCCCACGTTGAATGCTGCTGGAGCCATTTGCGTGCTGATGTGCATTGTATGGAAGTCCAATTTCAACCTGGCCACAGGGCCTTCTGTAATGGAGCTAGACAGATCGTGGTGAGAAGTTTCCCAGGGCCCATTGAGGGCGGCTGTAAGGGGAGAGGGCCTGGCGAGCCGGGGAGGCACGCCCACTGGGGCTCTTTCACATGATGACATGCTGAAATGGATCTGGCCGGGACTCCCGGTCGCTGCTCACACCTTTTGTGTCTGGCCCCGCCCGGTTTACCTATTCTAGAGAGCAGGGTATTCTGTTTGTGTGCGTGCATGTCTGACGTGTCACGACTGGTCAATCAAGGATGCCTCGTCAACCGGCAAAAAAGAAAAGAAAAAAAAAAAAAAAAGAAGAAGAGAGCCGGAAGAACTCAACGTTGTATACACTGCCAATCCCCCGAAGGCCTGGCCGCATGTAAACACAGTACAGCTGAGTAGCGCCAGTGGGAAGCCGTCCGTTTACAGTACGTGCCACCCATCATTTGGCAAAACCTGAGTTCTGCGGAGCGGCTAAACAAACACAACTTGGCCTATACCACGTCTTGCCGTTTCCCTGTGGTTGTCACTACCAATCACCCTCAGGTGGGAGCGTGGACGAGGTTGCCTGGGTAATGAGGCTTTTCTCCCCCCTCCGAGATCGCCGGATGAGCGCCTTGTAAGCAGAGAAGTCACAACAGTTCATTCGGTGAAGCCTATTAGCATCGTTTGACAGGAAGAGCTCCTCCATGCTCACTGGAGATGAGCTTCAGTGGAAGACCGGGACCCAGTGTTGTGATTGGTTTAACGTATCAAGGGGTGGGAGCCCACCAAATCAAACCCTACGAGGATATCTTGTGCATGTCCAGAGGCACATTATGTACAATTACCTAGTGATTTACAATCAGAGTCCAGCCTGTCCACTAGGGTAAAAATAGAAATGGTATTTCGGGGTATGTAGGACTTCACTACTCCCTAGAGGGGATAATCAGAGGCTTCATTAGGCTTCATGTCTGACTGCTAAACAGGGTTACCCAGGTGCGCCTCGATCCACCATCCCAATGGAAGATCCGGCCAAGATCATGTGGTTGAAACAGAAGGAAATCTGCATACACGTACTGCATTAGCAGGGAACGCCAGCTGCGGGAGTCACTTAATATTTCAGTAGTAATAGTGGTACTCAATATGATTTAATAATAAACATGTGTAGGTGTCATTTCAAAATAAATTACCGTTGTGAAAAGCAATTATGGGCTGTAGACAACCTCGTACAACACACTATTCTACTTCACTGACGTATGATTCACTCATTGCAGCCTTATGGAAGACAAACTTTTTTTGAGTGGGATTTATTTTATCAATATGTATGATGAGATGATCACAGTAGCTGCATATGCATGGAGCCTTTTAATTCACTAGTAACCACGGTAACGGCCCAAAACGGCCCAAATGCAGTAATAATGCCTCATGTAACAGACTCAAATGGAATACAATTATGAAGTAAACTTTATTCCGATTGAATAAGGTGGTTTAATCCTTTTGTATTTTGTCTGTCTGAAAGGCAAAATTATAAAGCCATATAAATGCTCTTGATTACTTTTTACTGTGGGAATATTTATGCTGGGCCCACTTACAGTATACTGTATACGTTCTTGCTGGGGTATGACGCGTCACTGAAAAATTACAATTCAAGTATTGCTCACTCGTCTCTGGACTCGATTCTGTCTGCACAGGTTGTATGAGGTGACATTTAAAGGGCAAAAAAAGTGCATAGACTAGTTTCCTTTTTTTAAGCTTATTGAAACATAATGACCATGTGCTGTCCCCTGGGATTTGTTGACACATAAGGCACCACACAAATCTCTAGTAAAGATATGACAAGAGTCAATAGCACCCCAACACAGATGGAATATGGTGGAGCCAATATGACTCTACTGAAGGCTTTTCTCGCCAGCTTGTCTCTTAACTGGTCCTCTGTTATGGCAGCAGCTAAACATGAGCACTGTGGATGGGGGAATCCATGTTAGTTGGTCTATTTTAAAACACAAGCAGCTACTCTAAGAAGCAGTATAAGCTACATTTCCAGAAGAGGCACAGCCTCTTTGGATGAAACCACTCCACCAATTACCAAAATTAGGTCATTTAGCAGACGATTTTATCCAAAGCGACTTACAATTACATGGTGCTATTACAGGGAGCGCATAGGGGTTAGGCAACTTGCTCAAGGATGCTTACAGGTAGGCCAACTCTCTGGGGCTTGAACCCATAACCAGGATAGTCTAGTGGTCTAGGTGTTGGACTCCCAGCCGGAATGTCGTGGGTTCAAGCCCCAGAGTTGGCCTATGCTGCATTTTCTCTACAATCTACGGCTTCGACCTCTGAACAAACACCGCCTGGTCCAAAACTATTACAACACTGGCAGTCTCAAGGGCCAAGCCGCGAAGCCAGTACATAATCTTTGTATAAAATATTCATTAATATCTAAACTTTACTCCAAGAATATGTCTGACACCAACTTCAGACAGAAACAATCCAGTACAATGACTTCTTAAGACCCACCTCTTCAGAATCCACCTCGGTGCCTCGACCACTGATCTCTCTACCTCATAACACTCCCCCTAAGTTAGCGATGATGATCCTTTATCTTCTATCTCTATGCCTGATTAAAAAAATTTAAGAATTGATTTATTAATTATATATATATATATATATACACACACACACACACACACACATATACACACACACACACACATATACACACACATATATATATACACACACACACACACATATACACACACACACACATATATATATATATGGCCCATAATACATTTAGAGCAAGATGAGAACCTGTATAATGGGTTCAGATGGGATGAGAATGCTCAAAGTCACTCATAAAATACAAATCATAACATAAACACATTCAAGCATCTTTAGGAGGTACTGCGGCTTACTTGCATGACTTTGACTTTCTGAAGAAGTAGACATCCATTTCAAACCCTTTAACAGTAGCGATGTATTCACCCTGTGTGGATAGACATTTGGATGTGAATTGTAGATCTGGGAACGGGGGGGGGCAGGCACTATTTGCACAACACTCCCTACATAACCACTTCAATGTCAACCTGGAAACCAGAGAGCATTCTACCAGCCAGCAGAGATAATTTAAACACGAGTACTCAACTCTCAAATGTAAGGGGTGTATTCTTCTTTAGTTTGAAGGGTGGCATCCCCTTTAAGACATTTTCAAGTAGCGGATACCACCTTTGAAAGACACCCTGGGAAATGGGAGCGCTGCGGTGCACATACCCCGCGGCCGAAGGAGATGGCGGCCGGGTTGGAAGAGACGTCGGCGAGCACGGCGGACGCGTCTTTCGCCTCAACCTGCTGCTCCCCACTGTGGGGCAGGTGCAGCGCCACCAGCTGGTACAACTCTGAGGACAAACGCACCGGATAAGACGCCAGCGGCCTTGCATCCCAGTGACCTTCACTGTGCATCTGGCTCTGTTGGGTTACGGTCACTGGTAAAGTTACACTCCCTCGATTAGCATTAGAATTCCCCGTGTGGTTGAAATAAGCATTTTACTCGAGTGCCCCCCCCCACCCCTACGGTGGGGGGGGTTTTTCCCATGAAGTTTCCCCTGGTGTGTAGGCATTTAAAATCACTTCACATACGTACCACTCAAACCGCTTCTGGTATTTTCCAAGGGAGTAACGATGAAAAGAACTCCCTCGTGCTTTGCAGCAGCATATAAGGAGAATATCGGCCATCCTACTGTAAAGGTCTAGGGGAAAGAGAAAAAACACAAAACAAACACGCGTCACCACGGCGACCACGGTGTTCAAGTTAACATTGTCATTTGACCTAAAATAATGAAATGACAGAGCAGGAAATAATGACAATGAAATTAAACTTTATCCACACCAATCTTAGACTAAATGCAACATAATAAAATACGTATAAAAACTCTATTGGGCAAAACCCTGGAAAAGAGTGCTGTACCTTAATAAGGATGCCATCCGTGAAGTCCCACAGCCTGATGGTGCCATCTTCTGAGCAAGAATAGACCTGCAACAGAGTTACAATGAACACAATTGCACACTAATTCCACATCTACTGTGGAATGGGCAGTGCGATTCTCTATGGCATGCCACTCCATCTCCCGTCTATAGCTGAAGATTGCCCTTTACAACAACCACCATCCATGATTGTCATTATAAAGTAGTGGTGGTGAATAATACATTCGTGTTAAAGGCTTACTACCGCCAGCTGGTATTACTTTAATGTCAACTTGCCCCCATAGGTTTAAGCTTCCATCCCGAATGCTGACGAGTCGACATTATATAAAAAATAATGTAAATTTTGTATTTTTTTTTTTTTTTTAAACATCAATAACACAACCGGTCATTTGACAATATATTTACAACGTGGTGTGAAATTGTCTCTGGGGGTACCTGTAGGTGGTTGGATGGGTTGAGGACAACACCAGTGACCAGGTCTGTGTGTCCATGAAGAATGTGAATGCATTCTTCTGTCGAGATGCTGAAAACCTTCACACACTCGCCTGAGGCACAGATCAGAAACCTGGGCAGAAATGAACAACGCGTTTTACACACATCAATATGACAGCAACTTTAAAACAAGTTTATCTCACAGGCTAGCAGAAAAGCAAACAACACGACCCTATCACATCAACAATGCTAGCTGCTAACCACTAGCATTGGGATTGCTAATGTGGTTACTATTGGCTAAAAACACCAGCACAATTTGTCGCGCTATTTGTATAACATATTCCGACATAAACTATACATACCGTGAATCGTTAGTGATCAAGGGCTCCCGAAAATTTAATCTGCTACCACCACGATGAACCACGCGGATGTCACTGTGTTCCACCATGTTTTTTGCATTTCACCTATGACCCAATGACGTCACGCCAAACCCAAGCGTGTTCCATTCTTCAATTCGGCGAAATGTCGCCATCTACAGTTTCAGTCCCTGAAAAGTGATGGAAAACCAGGGAGTTATGGGGCAGAGGTAGGTATTTGCCTTGTCGTACCATATTCTATAGACCTCTGAGCTTTATTTGACATTTGACATATTTGATCGCTTTAAAATGAAAACGATTACAGAATATGGAATCGGCATGTTTGACAGGGTTGTCAGTTATTGTATTTGGCATAAAATGATTTACACATTGAACATGGGTATAACGTAATAGTCTTAATAATAATCAATAATAATAATAATCTTCCGCAAAAGACTTAAAACCCACCTCTTCAAAATCCATCTCGGTACCTCAGCCACCGATCTTCCTCCTTCATAGCACTAATTCCACTAACACTCCTTATTCTATCCTCCTTTCCTCACTTTTTAAAATAAGAAATAAAAAAAAGTAGGCTATCTACTCTGTTAGATAAGCTCTAAGAATATTAAGCACTTTGCAGTTAGCAATTATTGACTGTTTTAGAGTTTTAGAGTGATCACTTTCGATTATAGTATCTGTTTTGTGGAGCGAATGATACACTTTCGAGTAATGCAAATGCATAGGTGAAGTAACCTTGTTGCATGATACTGTTAACAAATGTATTCATTGTAGGTCGCTTTGGATAAAAGCGTCTGCTAAATGCTGAAAATTACGCATGTGAGAGTAACATTTAGCCTCAGACTTAGGCTACACATTACACATTGAGGTAACATAGAGCGATGAGAAATGTTTATAGGCTACGTAGTATTGAGTGAACAAATGAGATAACGGTGTGAATATTTCTCACACAAAACTTTTAACAGTCGCATGTGCGTAAGCAATTAAGAATAACTAATGAGTGCAGGGGCGTGTTTGACGCACACAGGCCTACGAGTCCTTATATCGTCACTGGCGTCAAAAACGAAAGTTAAAAGGGAACAACGACACATGGTTTACGGACCACGGAGACTGCCAGAAGAGCACTTTTCGCATCAGGTAAACTAATGTTCTTATTGACATAAAATCCCGTTTTTAATTGAATTTAGTTTACTCAACAACTCAACAAAATTTGTTGGCGGTGCTGATTGGCTTTAATACCGGCTCGGGTGGGTGCGGGTATTAAAAAGCCCTGACCCGCGCATCACTACTTTAGTGCTTATCTATTCGACGTGGTTTAACATAGTGATAACAACATGGAATCGAATAAGCTACATACTTCTCAGATTTGAAACGTCATTAAATGCAATATTGGTCATACTTGTCCTATTTCTTTGTGCTCCACTAGCATGAGTCAGTGGAAACAGGTTCAGCAGTTGGAGATCAGACTGCTGGAACAGGTGGATCTACTGTACGATGATAATTTCCCGATGGATATTCGTCAGGGTCTGGCCACCTGGGTTGAGTGCCAAGACTGGTAAGACCTGCTCTCAGTGAAGTAGACTATTAATTAGCTGAATAAGCCTAGCCCAAAACAGACTAGTCTTTTTCCCTTTGTTTCTATTTTTCTCTTTTCTTTTGTTCACTCTTGTCCTCGCATCTGATCTCCTCTCCTCCGTAAATGCGGGAATCGCGTTTGTCAAAACATCCCTTTAACAAAGAAGCTATGGGAGACCCGCCTTTTTTTAAACGTTGTTTTGGTTTGAAACTCTGAGTGTTGAGTGTCGATTACACCTCTCTACTCCTTACAGCCATGTGCATTTTCATGCACAGTGTGAAGTTTACCTAACATGAGTTGGACCCACTCTTCATTGTGGACAGATACAGTACCAAGTAGACTGTCTTCATTATCTCCCATTACCTTTTTTCCTTTTATTAGGCTAAATTAGGATTCTGTGTTTATTTCAGGGACACAGCAGCAAAGGATGAATCTATGGCTGCAGTGCTGTTCAGCAACCTGCTGTCTCAGGTGGAAAGGCAATGGAAACAGGAGCCCAACTTCCTCAAGAGACACAATCTGAAAATGATTAACCAGCAGCTACAGGTACAGCACCAGACTGTCTGTCTGTCTGTCTGTCTCTGTCCGTCTATTGTTTGCTGCTACACTCAAGGAACAGAATTTCTCTGTATTTCTTTCTTGGTGTATTTACATTAGGCTTCATCCAATATGCTGCGCTTATTCTAGGAGAATGTTATTTGCTTGCAAAAACTGGTGGTTAGCCAGTTCAACTGTTGACAAATGTAGGCCTACTAATTGTAAGTCGCTTTGCATAAAAGCGTCTGCTAAATGCTGTAAATGTAAATATACTGTAAAGAATAAATATAAAAAACTACAAAAGTACAAAATTAATAATAGATAATTAAATAGTATTTTTCAGTGGAGGACAAAATAGAGGATGTATGTCTTCATGGTGGAAGAATACATTTATCAATGAGCTGTGGTCAACACTGATATTGTTTTTGTGTGCAACAACTATATTTAATCCTTAATATGGGGAAGTAGTCTGGTCTCTCATGTGTAAGAGCTGAAAGGGAACTACAATGTGTAATTTGGCACTAATTCTCAATACTTGTCACTTAGAAACCTACAAATGCTAGTCTCACAGAGCTTTACTCTGTTTTTTCCAAAGCTCTAATTATTTGCTCTATAAATAATTAGTTTTTTTTAATGTTTTTTTTAGTAATGCATTAGTTAATCAAGTATAGATACTTGATTATAGTTATTCAAGTATAGATACTTGATTATAGTTAATCAAGTATAGATACTTGATTAACTAATGCATTACTAAAAATAACATTTAAAAAAACTTGTTAAACATGTGTTTAACATCATGTGGTGACATTGGTAGCTTTTGGAGGGCGCTGCTATATATACGCAGTGCAAGCACTGTAGATCTGTTTCTGTGATATTTATCAAAACCTTGAAAAATGTAATGCAGGTCAGCACTGAAACAATGTAGCAGTTGGATCCAAAACACAAACAGGAAATGCTCGCATTTTGTTGAGTGTGACAGCAAGTGTGTTACTTAGCAAACTGGAAAAATAGACATACCTTCGCAAAACAGCAGTGTGTGGTTAACGCCACGTTTTCCTGTGTGGTTGTGTGTTGTGAGTTTTTTTTTATACAGTATGCATTGTGTGTGATTATAGATGTTTGCTGGTAGAAACAACAGTTTGTGGGGTTTGGGGGTTAAGTACTTAAACCTTGTGTATTTAAGATAAGATTTAGTTATTCCTGCCAGAAGGAAGCTAGCTTTTCGACCTCTGCTAGGTTCACAGGGGGAGGAGTAGAGAGGTGGGTAAGCCACTCAGTACTCAAACGTGGGAGGTATAAATGGACGTGGGAAACGCTTCCCGGACTTTATTATCCAGTCAGCTTATCTTTTATAGGGACACCTCTAATACTGTAAGAAGTCTATAGATAAACAAAACTTAGATAACTTACAACGGGTTGGTGACAGCAACACTACCACAGTTGGCTACCTAGAAAAGTGTGCGTCTTTGTCTCACATATAAGTGGTAGACTCTATTGAGAATTTTTGTTAGTTTTTTGACTGTCTTATAGCAATGATAAAGGGACCTTTTACTTTGGTGACAATTAAACATATTTTTTAAGGTGAAATATAATATACTACACAGGGAAAGGGGATATGATAAGATTGTGCTTACTCTTTTGAGAATGTTTCAGAAAATTAGCTAAAGCAATTGAAAAAATATATAAGCAGCCCTTACAGTTTCACTGTCAAATGTCAGAAGTAGTCTACAAACATACAGTAGTCTGCATGTTTGTATACAGTATACTGTATGCATGCATATAATGTTTTTTTACAGTAAAGAGAAAATTATTATTCTTAGTTACACAATTCTACATTTACAGTGTGCCCTTACGTTATACAGTAAATGCACTGTATATAGTAAATATTTTTGAAGACATCAGTATCTTTGTATCTTTAAGCCAAATTTGACATATTTGATCGCTCTAAAATGTGAGATAAGGAATTTCTTTCATGTACTGTAGATGAACCCATTTGAAAAATAACAACCATTACAAACATTACAACAATCACTGTACTGTATGTTTGACAGGTTGTTGATTGTAGAGCATCAGAAAAGCATCGAGAAGTGATTGTAGCGCTGTGATCTAATAGGTTATGGGCATTAGACACACTGCTGAGTGAGAAAAACTAGTGTGGGGCCTACACTTTATAATTATAGTTTCTATTAATGCTTTTGTATTAATTTTTCACAGTAACTGTGACAAATGAAAGGACCTAATAAACAGATAAGACTGGCTGCTAGCTTGCTGTTTCAAGCTTTAAGATGGTTGGACAGTACACACTGGTCTGGACACCATCTAGTTAGTTCACTGAGCTGAATGGATTTCTTTTGCGAGCGAAGGCATGGGATGTTTTGCTAGAAATATGGTCCTATGTGTGTATATGGCTGTTTATACGTGTCATGGTGAATTGCGTCATTATTACTTCTAAGAAGATGAGTGTGTGGGCGTTGACGCTAGTACATTAAAATCCTCCTCGTGAATGTAGACCAAAATGCAAACATGTTTGTAAAATAAGGGCAAATATGTAAGCAAACCTTCCATATTCAGGATTCAGAAGGATTCACTTTAGGTTGAGTACACTATATATTCATTCAGGCTCCCTCGGGGTACCTGTGTAGGCAGTTCAGGGCATATACATAACAGAAATGTACTGTATGTGGTGGGAATTTATCAAGCAGTAAAATGACGTTAGACCTGGTTAATGTGCCCTGAATGTATCTCATATAACTTTGTTGTGGGATGGTGTGTTATTTGGGAAGGCCACTGTTTGGGTGATTCTCCATTTAAAAGCAAGTCTTACCACTGGTGCCTTCTTGTCAAATGTTTCTGATATGCTTGTGGAGCAGAGGCTACAGAGCGGGTTGTTAACTAGGTGATATAAAACCCATTTTCTATGTTTTTTGGCACGCCATTATTTTCTGACTGTGGTCAGTGAATAATCTACGTCACATCTGCGGATATTAAATAAACCACAGTTAAATAAACCACAGTGGTGTGAGAGTCGTTTATTATATAGTATCTTCACAACACTGTACAGTACTAGCTTAGCTCATTCCTTCTGGAGTTCTACCAACATTTCTTTGATATAAAATTTTTTATGACCGCATTTCCAGTAAGCGGCTTTTTTATTATTATAGTAAAGCCAAAAAGGCACACCTCCAATTTAAACCAAGTACTTCCTCCTGTTTAGGTACTCGTATTGCTCTCTAACAAAAAACAAGGGACTTGAAGCCTATAGTGCTTTGTTTGTGTTTTGTTTGTTTTTTGGGTTGTTGCCAAGGCAGAACAAGGAAGAAAACCAACAATGAAAAAGTGAAAAGATAGATTTTTCCATTTTGATCCGTGTGTGTGTGTGTGTGTGTGTGTGTGCGTGCATGCATGCATCTGTATCTCAGGGGAAATACAAGGACAATCCAGTTCTCGTGGCGACAATAATCTCCACGCGACTGATTGATGAGCGCAGGATCCTGTCCTATGCCTGTGCTGAGGAACAGGTTTGTCATCTTCTGTCACACGTTTCTCCTCCCAGAAAGGGTGTGAGAGGGAAGATTAACTGGAAAAAAACAATAAACGTAAGAACGTTAAAACATTGTGATAAGGGAAACTGTTAGCACAAATAGCAATTTGCTGAAACACAGAAGGGACATGCAAACCACACACACACACGCCGGTTTCATGTTATTCAAACGGATGTTACTTTAAAAGTTGGATTGAATGTTATACTTGAGTTTCTTTAAAATACATATTAATTAAACAATTGAAGAGATATTTTCTTCATAACAGGGTCCATTGGAGAAATCAATGCAGGATTCAGTTGCCTTTGAGAGGCAGCGGAATATGGATAATAGAGTTGCAGTCATCCGCAGCAGTGTGCAAGTAGGTTATGTTTACTACATATTAATGGACTTTATGTGTTATGTCTACCAGGATGAACTTGCATTCTTTTGTACTGTTTTATCACAAACGGCAACACAATTGTTGTGGTTTTCAGATGATGGACCAGTCTGTAAAGCACATTGAAGACATTCAAGATGATTTTGATTTCCGCTTTAAGACCCTCCAGTCTTGCGGTGAGTTTTATTAAATAGTTAAGACGACATTTAAGATAACACATTACTAATCATTACACAATACTCAGGACCTCCATTGTTGTCCAGACAACTATTAAAAAAGTCACAGCACTTCATCATTACGGAAAAATGTGACCATTATAGTTTTTCCCGAAACGCCTTTGTGTTGACAATTAGCTTTCAGGTAGGTTAAGGAAATGAAGACAAAGCTAACTGCTTACTCTTCATAAAGTATTTTGAGAAAAAACAATGTCCTGCTCGTGGTAATGGTGAATTATGTTTCCCAAAGCAACAAGTTCTGTGACTTGTTTCAATAGTTGTTTTGACAACAATGGAGTTTGCCAGAATGAAAAGGTTTTAGGTGAAATTCTCCTTGTTATCCTCTAATAGTAATTAATCACATGTAAACTCAAAAAATACTGCTACTTGCACTATATAACCCTGTGTGTGTGTGTGTGTGTGTGTGTGTGTGTGTGTGTGTGTGTGTGTGTGTGTGTGTGTGTGTGTGTGTGTGTGTCCAGATCCAGTTGAGAAGAACACTGAGCAGATGAAACAGGAGGTGACATTACTACAAGAAATGCTGAACAGGCTTGACTTTCAAAGAAAGGTAAAAAGAATTTGTAGTAACAGTACCTTTGATGCTGTCACATTGCATGCCACAGAAGGGTTGACTTCATCCAAACATTACAGCAGACTAATTAAATCATCGCCTCACCTCAAAATAGTGACCTCAATAAGGGCTCAGTACCTAAAAGTTCAACATAGCAGTCAGGTTTTAGGATTATATATATATATATAAAAAAAGATACCTCTCCTCAGGACTGTATTTTAATTGTTGCACCATTTAGGAAGGGACAACTGACACTTTATGGCTGGTTCCTCTAAGAATGTGTGGGTGTAACAGGGTCCTTAAGAGTCAACTATGATTGGAGGAGAGGCACGGATCATTGAGCATTAGAATGAAGAAAAGCCCAAGATGTGAGCACGTTGTCCCCCATGTCTTCACCAGGAGAACCTGTGTAAGATCACTGATGTGATCAAGGAAATAGAAGATCTGATGAGCTCTCAGCTCAGCCCTGAGCTGCAGGACTGGAAGCGCAGGCAGCAGATCACCTGCATCGGTGGGCCACTGCTCACGGGCCTGGACCAGCTACAGAACTGGTAATGACATAGAATAGCATGGAGATCAATGTCCCCGATGGGGAAATTGTATTGTTTCCGAAGCAAACATGAACAGGGCAACACATTGTCAAAAACCTGTGCGTGTAAGAACAGTTTGATCTCACATGTCTTCTCCCCTGTCTTTTCTCTCGTTCCACTTCCCTGTCTCGTCTCCGTACCTCTGCGCCTGCTCCCTCCCTCCTCCCCAAGGTTCACGCTGATCGCCCAGAGTCTGTTCCAGGTCAAGAGGCAGCTGGACAAGCTGGGGGAACTCATCCTGAAGGTCACGTACGACAGCGACCCCATCCCACTGCAGAAGCCCCAGATGGAGGAGAGGGTCAAATATCTCATCTACCACCTCATCAGGAGGTGAATCTCATGTCATCTCGTTTAGGTTCACCTGGGGCCTCATGTATAAACGTTGCGTTCGCACGAAAAGGTTACGTACGCTGTTAAACATAAGGATGTCAAATGAATGAATCTATCACATTGCGCACTGGTGGTGAGACGCGCGGATCCATCTCCACAACAGTGTCAGGTGGACAAACTCACTCGGATGAGTAATTGATCCCGTGGATTATGTGTATGTAATTGAACAGGTAGGAAATTATGTGTAGGCC
>JAOEHI010042612.1:0-21592 GCA_025447815.1 Percopsis transmontana
CACTCAAACACTCAGAAGAGCTTGTAACGACAAAGACCCCCCCCCCCCCGTTATTTCTTCGTTCCCCATAAGAAGCAATAACAATCAGCGTTTAAAAGTGCAACAGCGACCTATGCGGTCACAGAATTTGGTGTTACACTGGCAATCCACCGGCAGTGTACAAGCCAAAGCGGAGAAAAAGCTTCTAAAACGTGAGCAAAAACACTCCTGGGCATGTGTGCAATCGCCGTAAGATTTTGGTAAAATAATAGCTTTGTAAAGCCTTGGTCTTAATAGCTATGCTCGTTTCCAAGAACTATTGCCAGTCACAGGTTAATATCGGCGGCATGCACACACTTTCAATGGTGTTAACAAATTTATTAACTAGCCATTGTCCAACAGGATGTCAGCATAATGTTACTTTGTACATGAAGTGTGACAAAGGACAACATTGTATTGTGCATTAGGGCCTACCCATACACAATGTCAGTCCGAATAGTTTTGCTCGTATACGACATGCAGTCCAATGTCTTCCATCTGATCGTAATGACCGTTGTGTGTGCATGAGTGTGAAATCAAAACGCCCTCTTAAAGTGAGTACATATTTAGGTAGTTGCAGGCGACAAAGTTGTACAGTATTAGCACAGCAGTGGCAAGGGAGATCAGACAATAGAAAATATATACATTTAATATACTATGCTTTGTTTATTATTAAGGACATGGGGAAGCAGCATGGATAACTCTCCCAGATTTTGTCCTTGTTTTTGTTGAATTTTACTTGAAATGATATAAGTGATCACGTGTCAATTAAACTGATCTTAGCACTATTGGAATTGATTTTTTTAATTTATTTGATCAGACTTAACTTCCTCTATTGCAGTTACAATGAAATGTTGACATTCTAATTGTGTTTACTTTTTGGTAATTTTAATTGTTAACCTTAATATTAATGGAGTATTCAAATGGTTTCTTAGTTTAATTGAAAAATTATTCGTTAGAATAGTGGACTAATCGAAAAAATTTGCGCTAGATTCATCAATTTAAAAATAACAATCTTTAGGTGCAGCCCTAGATGGTAGTACCATTAATATTTTGTTTTTCATTGTGTTTGTTTCCAGGAACTTCAGCATGAAAACATTGTAGCACTTTATGATGTGCAGGTAAGTTCTTATAATTTGACATTCATAATTCTTATTTCAGAATAAACTCATGCATGAGCTCAAAGCGAACACCTTATTTAATCTTACCTTCAGTCAATCACGAGTAACGAGTAAATATGATTCACCCAGAATCTCTACATCAGACATTCATCCCAGGGCGTATATTTGTTCGAAAAGGAATATGATTTGTGCCTGGAATTAGTGTCTGGTGCCTTCCTCATTCCTCTCTACTTCTACTTCTACAGAGCTCATGCTGTAGGCTCCCACCGTTCTCTACCCCTCCCACCATAGTCAGCCACTATTTTGATTTTGAGGATCTTGGGGGAATACTGGTGTTGTGTTGGTAACCAATAGGAGCAGGCTTGTTTTAGCAACTGTAGGCTAAAGTTTGGGGTCCTGGGGGTGCTGCTGTACCTCTGCTGCTGTAGCCCGTCCACTTCAAGGTTCGACGTGTTGTACGTTCAGAGATGCTCTCCTGGATAGCACTGTAATGCGTGGTTATTTGAGTTACAGTAGCCTTGCTGTCAGCTTGAAACGGTCTGGTCATCCTCCTCGGATCTCTTTCATTAAGACATGGTTTTATTTTTTCACACCATTCTCTGTAAACTCTAGAGACTGTTGTGAGTCCCAGAAGATGAGCAATTTCTGAGATTCCCAAACGGGCACCAACTATAATTCCACAGTCACTTAGATCACATTTCTTCTCCATTCTGAGGTTTGATCTGAACAAAACTGAACTTCTTGACCATGTCGGTATACTTTTATGCATTGAGTTGCTTCCACATTATTGACTCATTTAATATTTGCATTAACGAACAGGTCTACCTAATAAGTGGAGACTGAGTGTATTTTTCATTACCTACTCCTAGCATGAGGGCAGCTCAGTTGTTTTCTCTGTCATTCACTCAAGTTTCAAGTTTTTTTTATTGTCATGAGAAAGCATACAGATGTTAACTGTCTATGAGATTAGTTCCGGGGTTACCTCAACATGGCTCTATAAAATAATATAAATAAAATACTGGAAAATCTTTATTACATCTTTAAAATTTTGTATTTTAAACGGTAAGTAAAAAGGACAGGCTACTCTATATATGACACGAATATAATGCTCTATATACACAAGGGTCATACTGCATATACACATGAGTAATAACTGTGTGTTTGTGTGGTCATTGGTTCAGTAGCCTGATTGCTTGGGGGTGTCTCTGAACCTGCTGGTTCTGGTCTTAATGCTCCTGTACCGCCTACCAGACGGTAGGAGTGTAAAGAGTCTGTAGCTGGGATGGGTGGGGTCACGGACAATGCAGTGCACCTTCCTCCTGCACCTCTGGCTGGTCCTGAATTGCCAGCAGGACAGACCCGGTGATGTGCTGCGCTGATCCAACCACCCTCTGTAGTGTGTTGCGGTTCAGCTGACGTACCAGGCCATCATGCTGGTGCTGCTCATAGTCAGGATACTCTTAATGGTACAACGGAAGAAGTTGGTGAGTGACCTTGGGTCCATTTCCGAACCTCCTCAGCGGGCAGAGGAAGAAGAGCCACTGCCTCGCGACCTTGATGACCTCACCCGTGTGATGTGACCAGCTTAGGTCCTTACTGATGTTGACTCCCAGGAATCTAAAGCTGACCCTTTCCACTGCAGATCCCTCGATGTAGATGGTGGCGTGGCTTCCCTCCTGTTGCTTCCTGTGGTCCATGACTAGCTCTTTTGTCTTGCTGACGTTGAGCAGGAGGTTGTACTCCTCCGGGGGGCGGGGAAACATGCTTCTGTTACAACAAAAGTATGAACGTTAAAGGGGCAGGTTTGTTTATGAAGCTAAGGCGTGTGTGTGTGTGTGTGTGTGTGTAAGGGCAATCACATGGGGCCATACTTAAAAAAAAAAAAACTGAACTTCCTCAAAGGAACATTGTGTTCTAGGCTGCAGAGAGAGAGAGAAAGAGTGTGTGTGTGTCTGTCTGTTAATTTATATGCAGTACAGCACCCTGGGGAAGAATGCAATGTTCTGTCCACATCCATCATATATAACGCAAACCACAAAACATCGAAGGGGCCAAATATTGGTCATCTGTTGTTCGCTGTACTAGCAGTGGCCTAGATCTTGTGACCGGGGCAGTCATTATAGAATCATAGTTTTTATCCACACATAGTGGTTATTTTTGTGCTTGACAACACACGCCCTATACTTACTCAACTTTCTGTGGCCAGTAGCATAGCGTATGCCTATGCCAGACGAATGATACATTATATTACAACCGGCTAATAGAGAAGTCTGCCTTTACTAAAGTTAAAAATCAATGTTTGCTTGCTTTGGGTAGAAATCTGAGAATATGATTTGTGCAGCAAGTACATTTTCACATGTAAATTGTATAAAGCTAATGAAAAGATTTTTCTTGTATAAAGAGAGCAATATTGAAGAAGCACAAATGTTAGATACAGTACAAAATGTGTTTATTGACCCGCATACATATCACGAAACGTTTGGCTTGTAATACCCCACAGCTTGCTCTTATGTAAGCCTGCACTCCTGGGGTTGGCATGTGAATCAGCTGTTCAATGGCTAAATGTTCTATGTTTCCCAGAACTATCACAAGGTCCTAACTAATACTGTATATCGGAGATCATGTTGTCTATTAGTGATGCAATGGTACAGTGAGCCCACGGTTCAGTATATATCACGGTAGGCCTGGTGTCTATCTCTACTGTATAAAATCAAGGGGAGAAAACATGAATTAGTTATTAATTAGCTTTCAGTTGCTCTGGAGGTCAAACTATCAGTGGAGAGAGCTAGATAAGGTGTCTATGTCAATTTCTACCCGCAATGTTTTGTAGAGTTCGGGAATTACTTTGCTGCTGAAATGTGTGTAGGAAGCTGTAACACAACTGTAACACTGCTCAATTTTTTTTCATCAGGTGACGAAATCCCGAGTCACTAACCACTGAATAGGGCGGCAAATTTTTGGCTATGAATACCCCCACTGCTTTTATTCTTTAGTTTTTCTGAATTAAAACTAACGGTATTAAAACCTAACGGTAGGTTTGATATCAGCCTGTAGTTGTTAATTATAGAGGCATCTATGCTCCGCTTTTTTAAAAGAGGTTTAATAACTGTTTAAAGAAACGAGTTTACGCTCTACATACGAGTTTAAAGAAACTCGTAGGTAAAGTGTCTAGGTAGCAGGTGAATGGCTTAAGTTGTCTCACTGTTTCATCAAGAGTTTTGTAGTCTATGACATTAACGGTTTCTTGACGGTTAGTATTACCATTTCAAATGATTACCACACAGAAAAACACACAGTAAAACACACAGTAAATACTGTCTAGCATCAACCAAAGTTAGAAACAGTCTCCCAGATGCAGGCGCAGCATGTAACGTGGGTTTGTTTTGCGTCAATGAAAACATGGCGGAAGGCAGTGACCGCTTCTGAGAGTGCTGTTGGGGAAATTTGATCAAAGATGGTCACCTTATCTGCAGAACATTAAAAAAGAAAATCGCTGCGAAGGGGGCAACACTTATCTTATGAGTCATCTTCGTGACCACCACCCACTACTTTATAGCGAATGCGCTTATTTGATATGATTTTCATACGTTTACATAAGGTATTGGTTATTATTTTGCTTATGCAAACAAAAAGTACATAGTGCTGCTAATTTTATTCATGGTTTTCAATATAAAACTGGAAAACTGATTTGTGTGTATCAGTACTTTTTGAACATTTTCAGCACATTTTAACAATAGTGAAAAAACTGATAACGTGATCATTTTGGTCACTATAATCATGAATCGTATAGCTTTGTGCACAGCAACTAGGCAATGCAATGTATGCAGTCCTACTGGTGTATTAGCAGCCTGTAGACTCCAGCTCCAGGATGCATGGTTAAAGGCTTATTGCTTTCACGTGGACTAACAGCAGTGATAAATACTTGTTTATATGAGAAGCCAGTTGGATTGTGTCCCTGTTGTGAGCCCATCAGTTCTTTTCTGGGAAAGTGATTTCCAAATCTGAATTATTTCCTCTTTTCCAGGAAACGCCAAATTCTGTGTTTCTCGTGATGGAGGTAAGTGTAGCCCCCCCCCCCCTCACCCACACACTCTCACACATACACACACACCCACACTCTCACTCTTTCTGTCTCTCCCTCTCCCTGCCATTCCTCCTCTGCAGTTTCACAATACTACTAAGCTTTTGCTTGATGTTTGTGAACGCTCTGTATTTTTATGAGGCAATACGAAGTGTTGATGCACTCCAACCGCGTGCATCAAGGGGTTTCCTGAGCTCCGCTCCACTAGGTGCTTTTATTTCACTTATTTTCCATCTAAAAAGCAGTGTTCACTCTGTCCTCTGACTCACCACCAAATTATTTAACTTCCACAAGACCACATTTTACCAAAAACCTTTGACAATGCTGTACCAAAACCACATAAGCTAATGAGCATGAGCTAGCATGCGCCACTAATGTTAGCCAAGAAGGTTATGATTGCGAGCAGCACCCGTAGATGCACCTGCGGTTACAAATGTTGGATACTATTTTGAAAACTACGAAAGGTTTGAGACATTTGAGAGCAGTTTTGAATGCCTTAAAGCTTCCCAACAAGCTCATTGGCCAGATGAATGCAACGGAAAAAGTAACAACTTAGCTGGACTCCTGCTTCAAAGCAATAGAGGACACACACACTCGCCAAGCTACGGGATAACGATGCTCACCTCCAAACCAAGGTAAATGATCTTGAGGCCCGCTCTTGCTGCAATAACATCAAGATTGTGGGCATACCAGAAGGCGAAGAAAAGAGTCAAGGTCGGTGACATTCACCAATCTTCTCCCCAAATTGCTGGGCGATACCAACAACTTGACCGCTCATAAAATCCAGCAAAGGAATCCTCAGATTGGACCTCCCAGACACTGCACATATTTCAGCCGACATGATGGAAGACAGGAGAGCATTTCATGAGGTCACACAGTGAAACGTCAGTGAGATGTGAAACATTTATCAGCCCCTCAAAACTTCACATTCAACACAACGGCGCAATGAATGTCTTTACTAACCCTGGGGAAGCAGTCCATTTTTCAGATACATTTTTTGCATAGCTAGAAGAAATTATTTTGCTACTGTACGCCCAAGTGTACATAAATATCATTGCATATTGACATCTGATCACAGTGCTGTTTCTTTACAATTAAAACTTTCCATACCACAAATGGGCATTGGGGGTCACAGAGCTTTCTTAAATAATGAAGTGAAATGTGTATTGCACTTGTTCACCCATTGTTTGTGTAACATTGGTTTTGGCAATATTCTGAAATGCAAAATGTTAGGTAAAAACGCTGAAACCGATATATCTGAGATGTGCCAATATCGTAGGCTGGTAAGATGGTAGTGCCAATGAAATCATTAGCAGTTGTTTGGATAACCTTCAACTAATCTGAAGAAAAAAAGTTTGAAGGTGATTTTAAAATAAAGGGGCTAGCAGACAATTGGAACACCTTGAACCAAACAGAACACGACCCCATGATTCAACTATTCATTTATTAGGCTACCTTAGGTCCATCTGATATACACTGATAAGCCAAAACATTATGACCACAGGTTTGCATCGGCACGCTGAGCGATCTGCTGGTTGCAATGCACTTTCTGTTGGGACACATTCCTCCCGTAACCATTAATGTTCTGCCATGTTCTGTTGCTCAATTTGTTGCCCTTGTGCATCAATGTGCCTTGGTGCCCCAACACCCTGTTGCCTGGTTCGGGTTTTGTCCCTCCTCGGGCCATTGTGGGTAGGAACTCACCACTGCTGACCGGGAGCACCCCACAAGCCCTGCCGCTTGGGAGATACTCCGACCCAGTCATCTGGCTGTGACCATTTGGCCCTTGTCAAAGTTCGCTTACCGCCTAATATATCCCAGACCTTGACATGTGCTAGTCTTACGAGATAATTATTATTCGCTTCACCTGTGAGTGGTCATGATGTTTTGCCTCTTAAAAAACGTTTGATTCGTGGTTTTACACTTTACACTAGTTTGTGCATTTTGTGGCCCCTTAAGTGCTCTCACTCTTTCTTTTTATATATGCGTAGCCCTCTGAGTGAACCTCTGAGATGAAGCCAAGATGTGGGCTTCCAGAGGAACATGAAGTGTTTTGTTACATCGTGCATGTGTCAGCATGACTCTTTGATACTCTGCTTGATTCTTTTCATACTTATGATCGATTTCCCTCTTTTCTGCTCTCATATAGTACTGCAACGGTGGGGATCTGGCAGATTATTTGCAAGGTAAGCATTGCACATTGCATTTTTTAAAATCAAAACGAGGTTATTAATGGAGCAGTCACAGCTAAGACCTATGAGTGTGTGTGTGAGATTATGCATCAATTGTGTAGGGTATTGTGTGGAACATCAATCAATCAATTACATTGCATAGAACCAATACCTAGGTGTGTTTTTAAACCTTTTACTGTATTGATGGCATGACTGTCTTTACAGTCAGACCACTGCTGATAATATTTGTGTAACAGTGAGGCTTAAAACCATTTAGAGACCGAGGGCTAGATTTATCAAGCCGTTTGCGTCTGTTTCCAGACGTTAATTGTTTGCAAAGACTGACTTAACCGATGCGGGCTGTTTACAAACAGGGCGCAATTGGGTAAAATCGCAGATTTTACCCAATTGCCTGCCACACGAGCGAGAGACGAGAGACTAATTGCGCTTTCAATATGCGTTCGTGGGAGGGTCATGGGGAAAGTGGGAGTTCCACCCAAAAAGGTGGGAGGATACGCGTAAAGTGCGCCTAATTATATATTCCGCGGCATTTACAAAGACTGCCAGTAAGAGCGCGCCGCTATTCTGCGGGGGAAATTCTCCGCCTCTTAAAAGCAGGTCTAAACCAGGAAGCGCGTTTTCCTGTGTGTAAAAATTAAAATTAATAAAAAATTACCTTATTCAATGGCAGCAGTGATCCGAGCAAGGCGAAGGCATATGCCAAGACGGCGAGCAGACAGGATTTATGCCACGAGAATCACTCTTTTCCAAATTAAGCGAACCAGAAATCATCCGACACTACAGATTAAACAGCCATGCAATAAATTCAATTATTATTATTAGTTGATTTTATTTGTTATGGCAATCCAAATCGAATTTATTTCTGAGGGTGTGGATGTTCTGCCCTGTAATATTGTTCAGGTTTGTTGTTACATGCATTAGTACTTCAATTTCATTGTCGCTAAATTTAAGCTTGTGCTTTGTTTTTCTCGTAGGAAGATCCATGATAGATACATGTGGGCCCATTCTTTGCTCTTTTAGAGGCGCGCTTATTGCCTGTTGGGTGTAAGGTTTGATGAATACTATGCAAAATGAGGAAGCATAGCGTGCGCTATTACCGAACTCGCATAAACGGACGCAACGTAAACCGCGCTAGTGTTCGTACTAGCCCAGAGTGGGGTCATTCTCACTTAAATTACAATCCGTTTACACTTAATCTAAGTAAACTATTAGTAAAAGTAGCATCAAAGTTAAAGCCTGGAGGAGTGGATGACATATAGTGTGTATAGGGTTCACAGACTGTTCTGTCCTGTGGTCCTTATCGGGGGCTCACCTCTGTGTACAGGGGCATGGTTTACCGTCACTGTGCAGTTAGTTCAGTGGTCTCTTGCTGTCAACGTCGACCCTGTTACATAATAGAATGCTGTAACAGCATTATTCTGCTACTTTATCATGTCCACTGAAATTGGCAGGGTGTGATTAAGGCCTAGATTAATGTTGATAACTCTACTCATTGCCTGTAAGGAATCATGAAGAGAGAAATCATCTTAATCTCGCTGTGGATTAGACTTGTTTCATTACCATACATTTACATATTATAATGTACTCTATCGCAGTATTAATATTTAAAATAGTAAATCGACACTCTCCCAAAACTCCTAATGTGATTAATATGGTCCCCTCTCTTTTAGCTAAGGGGACATTGAGAGAAGACACCTTGAGGGTGTTCCTCCAGCAGATAGCGGCCGCCATGCGCATCCTGAACAGCAAAGGAATCATTCACCGGGACCTGAAGCCCCAGAACATCCTCCTGTCATACATGGGTCGCAAGAAGTCCAGCATCAGTGGCATCCGCATAAAGATAGGTGATTGACTGAGAAGGATAATTTAGTGTATTGTTTGATGTTACATAAGGTCTGGTATAGGGTCCAAGTTTAGAACAATTAACTAGGGATGACCATTACAGTGGTTCGGACAGTTGAAGTCGGGAGCCCGCATAAGGATTTAGAAAATAATATAAAAAAAAAAAAAAAATCTTTTTATATAATGTTCATGTTTTCAGTGACTACATTTGCCAACCAAAATTAAGTGGCACATAGTATCTTGGTTATAGTGACACACTGAGCCTACAGAGATATTTAAAACTGCAGTCAATCATAAATTCATGATTTAAAGTAATGCATTTGAATGAGTCTGCGATCTATGGGTAGCAGTAGCCATTTTTGTAGTTCTAGTATTATGTTAGCCACCAAAGGATGTGATGAACTGAGTAAACGAGTGAAAATTATCGTTTGCACCACATGTTTGGTTATGTTGGCATGCAAGGAGTCTCGTGGGGACACTACATCTAAAGTTATAGAGCCTATACTAGTAACGTTCACAACAAAGTAATGTAGAGGTGCTACAAGATGGGTTTTTTTTTTTTAAACCTAGCAACAATAAGCACTTGAGAGAAGTGCTCTAGAAGCGCTCTGAAAATATGGTTGTGGGTGGTGGGCACAGGCCGTTAACGGTTGTCTTATTTTGCAACAGTCTCTCCACGGTAGTCAAGAGAGTCAAACATTAGCTATGTGTGGTGCTAATAATAACAAAAGCTTGAATGCCTTTTTTGAATGTGTCTGCATTGCAGCTGATTTTGGTTTCGCACGATACCTCCAGAGCAATATGATGGCCGCTACTCTATGTGGGTCACCCATGTACATGGTAAGTGTTTTACGACTCTCAAATCTCAGCTGCTGTTTGTTGATCTTGGATGTGTGTGGGATTACTTGCCTTCGTATCACAGTTGACTCTAAATGGTTTTCTCCATTAGGCACCAGAAGTCATCATGTCTCAGAACTATGATGCCAAGGCTGACCTGTGGAGTATAGGGACGGTCATCTACCAGTGTCTTGTTGGCAAGCCACCTTTCCAGGTTGGTATGATATATAGGGTTAGATTAATTTCTCACCCCATAGATTCTCTATGGGGTTCAGGTCAGGCGAGTTGGCTGGTCAATCAAGCACAGTAATTCTATGGTCAGCAAACCAGTTACTAGTAGTTTTGGCACTGTGGGCAGGTGCCAAGTCCTGCTGGAAAAGGAAATCGGCATCTCCATAAAGTCCACTCCTTGTGAAGCTCCCCCAAGTTATTGAATCGGCTTTGCTTGACAATCCTCAAGGCTGTGGTCATCCCTGTTGCTTGTGCACCTTTTCCTACCACACTTTCCCTTCCAGTCAACATTCCATGAATATGCGTTGGCTTACCCTCTCTGTGGATGGTGTCAAAAAGTGTCTGTCAAGTCAGCAGTCCCTCCCATGACTTATTTAGCTGATTAGAGCTCTTCTCAGGTCAACATTCTCTGGCCAGATAACAAGAGTTGGTACTAATCTGGTGTAAAGGACATGTAAAGTCTCTAGTAATACTTTTGACATCGTGGATGTTGACATGCTAAATGTGTATGCCAAATACTGTATATTCAGTCAAAGTCTCATGGTAACAAACAGCTGTTGAAAAGGACGATAAAGTTGAACACTGCCTTCAAAATTGTGTAAGCAGGCAACCCAGTGTAATACCTGACTTTTTTTGTCATCACGCTCAAATGCAGATTCTTTTTCACAAATACATAGATTGAGGCATTGAATATCTTCACCTGTGAGGTCAGTTTGTACCCCTTTAACGTTACTTATTGTAACACTGGTTTCACTTTCTCCCAGGTCCTGTAGTTCTTCGCAGCCTCTGGTTATGGCACCCGCAGCACGTATGAGGCATATTCAACCGAAAAATAAAGACGTTGCTGCTGCTTATTCTTTGATGTTTATTAGCGGTTGGCAAACCTAAAGACGTTTTGTTTGATCTCCAATATGGCGGCATCGACAAAATCACGACTTGTGAGGTCAGCTCGGAAACCTGAATGGGAACTTCTCTCTTTAAGCTAAGAAGTGCTCTGAATCAGCTTAATTCACTCAAAACATCTGTCTTGGTTTACAGAGGTTTTTAGAACTTTCACAATTTCACAATAAACACATGCGCAGATCAAACGGATAAAAGTTAAATCGATTTAACGAAAATCGATAATGACTTGAACAAATTATGGCAAACAATTATTTGACCAAAACCATACTCTGCTTACTGGCATGATCATTTAAGATCGATTAGTGTGCATTTAAACATACTCATCATTGTTGTATCTTTACAGGCCAATAGTCCCCAGGATCTGAGGATGTTCTATGAGAAGAACAAGAATCTGCAGCCCATGTAAGTCAGAGCTCAAGCAACAAAATGTTGGCTTTTGCTTTGTAGCAGCTTTTAGTTTGAAGAAGCAGTCTAAACACTGCAGTAACCTCTACCTGTCATGAAGCAGCATCCCAAGGGAGACCTCTACACACCTCAGTGGCCTGTTGCTAGGGCTGCTACAGAGGAACCAGAAGGACAGAATGGACTTTGGTAAGTGCTGACATCACTACACTACAGACAGGAAATGTTTCGTTAGCCATGTATCCAGGGCTGACTTCTTTGTTTTTCCATGTAGACACATTTTTTAGCCACCCTTTTCTCGAGCCATCATCTGCAATTAAAAAATGTAAGTATGGAAATCATATTTCATACTGTATCATTTAGAATCATTTTTACAGTGTTTTTTTTAAAAACAAAATGTCTCTCCAGCGTGTCCTGTGCCAGTCCCTAGTGCTGCCAGCGCTGTGACTGACAGCTCTTGTGGCAGCTCTCCCTGCATTCGCTACAACCCTCCACCTGTGAGTTTAGCCGTCATTAGCTTAATGTTTTAGGGACAGGGCAATATTCAGACAGACTTAGTTTTACAGGGTAATGTGGTTAACATGTTTTTTTGCTATACTCCTGATTTGTGTGGAAAATTTTCTCTGAATAAGAATTATCCCCCCCTAGACACTGGTGGTGGGGTATGTATGGTAAGTCTGGTTTGTAACACATTATATACTTTCATAAGTCACAGAGCTATGCTCTTGTTTTGATCTGGGCAATCCATCAGTAAAATCAGCTTGATGATCTTGCCTTTTCTAAACTCGAATCTGATTGAAAGTCACTTCATTAAGACATTTTCGAACATAAAAATGACCCACCTGCTCTAGTTAATATTAAATTATCGAATGTCCACTAGGCAAATGGATGCTGCCTGAATAGTGCTTCATTCTAATATCTCTACACATCTTGTGACAGTGGTGGTAGTAGCTGGCTGTGGTTTTAGCGTTTTAGCCCCAATTAAAAAAAAAATAAAAAAATTCAAACAGCATTTCTGTTGATTCTCAATATGCCTTAAGCGTGCCTTTAGTGTGTTTTAATGTGGGCAGGATGTTGGCAGTCTGGGTGTTGGACCCCCAGCCGGTAGGTCGTGGGTTCCAGCCCCAGAGGTGGTCTACCTGTAAGCATCCTTGAGCAAGATGCCTAACCCCTATCTGCTCCATGTAATGGCATGTAATTGTGAGTCGCTTTAGATAAAAGTGTCTGTTAAATTACCTAATTGTAATTATACTTTTTATACAGGATTTTCTTAATTGATTGTGTGTTAATTAATTTATATTTTTTAACTTCTATTAGGAAAGGATATATTTAAATACATACTAGTAACAGTGGGAAAGTATGGGTAGTGAGTTTCCCAGGATTCAATTAAATTTTTCTCCCTAGTATTATGATTGCATTTATTTGACAGCCAGCACTGGCCTGCCTGGGCCTTACATTTCATTGTCCAGCAGTCTGACCTAATTTAACACACTCCTTGTCCTTGTGTTTCCTGCCCATGCTTTCTCTCATCCTCCAGTCTCTGTCGGACATGCAGACGCTGGCTGCGGATGGTCTGTCCTCGCCCCCGCTGGGCCCGCCTAACTACCTTCAGCTGTCTAAAGAGTCTGCCGGCAGCACCAGCAGCAAGAACTCCTCTTGCGATACGGATGACTTTGTTTTGGTGCCTCACCTGTCCACCGAGAGCTGTGAGTACACACACACCAATATTTCCCCCTTCTTAGGGAAACTGCTTCTAGAAAAATTAAAATTAAGAAAATTCAAGCTGGGTAGAATACAATTTCATTGATACTCACTTTATATTAATTGCTATTAGTATTCCCTACATGAAACCAATTGGATTTGCTAAATTCCAACTGCCACTTTAAGAAGGATTGCTGTAAATGGAAGGCAAAACTAGACAAAGATGAGGCTAATCCCTGTTTCAGCATCTCCCACCGTACACAAAAACCCGCTATTAACACACACAAATCCACCTGCTAGGCTAGCTCTCTACCAAAGCTGACAGTGAAGGTGTGGGAGCTAGTCAGCTGCCCATTTAAGTTTCAGTTCCATCTACCAAGTATCTTTATCAAATCTAGTCCCTTTTTTGTCTCTTGTCTCAGATGACCAACCGATGGGTGCAGTGGGTCGACGGCCGTCCAGTGAGTTCCTCGTATGCGGAGGGTGTGTATGACGTCAATAAATACTTCTTTAAAGGACTCAACTTGAACCATTACTACAATTATTTGTATTCCTTTGGACACAACATACCACCGTAATAATCAACACAAATCTCCAACATATCATTATTTTTTATTCCTTGTTACAGGGACGCACCTCAACACTGATGTTCCAAATATGTTGTTTTAGTTTGAACTCTTACACCTCTCTACTATTTACAGCAATCTTCCCCCTACAGCGCTCCTAGGCTCAATCGTTCACTACCTCTTTCCCTACACAGTTGTGTTTCCAGCAGTACACAATTAGTTGTTCGGGGGTGCTATAACGCAATCAAGAAGTGTTCTAAACAGCTGCTGGTCGAAACACTTTGAAATAGGTAAAAAATCAAGGAAAGCACCAACATCCCAATCTGTAACCTCCTTGATGATTTGTTTCTTGGTTCTTTAGTGAGTGTTGTAACACCTCGTCTTGAGTTAAGGTTCCATTTAGAGCATTTCCTGTTTGGATATTTTCACATTGAACTAAACCATGTAAAAAAAACAGCAGCTGTCGACAGATCTTTGGTGGATGCTTGGATACAATTAGAAATTGTATGATGACTCCATGAGGTGCGTCAAATGCTATTGTAACCACAGAAATGGCTGTGAGTATGTGTTGTTCATGGGGCTTGCACTATGAGTAAGCACGTGGCATCTCCTTGCTATGGTCGAGTTTATTTATAGCCCTGCAGATGTCACCTCTCCCACTCCTTTTCTAAGCTATGTTTGTCTCTGTCCTCAACGGCCCACTAAATAGTTTTTGGTGATCTAAAGTTACAAGATATCTTGGTACAAATATTTTTTACTGGGCTGGGGGGATTGTTTTTCCTGTGTTCATAAGGCCTGCATGATAAGTGTACGCTGAGTCAGACGTGAATGTCAACAGCGCTTTTTTAAAATAGCCTCATACAGACAGCTCTATATTGTTACTGTGGCCTCTGTGGTAGACAACCACCAACAGATTTGCAGATCTTCCTGCAACAAACTTTTTTCTTTCATTTACTTCCTGAACATTTAAAATTGTACTTGCAGTTCCATTTAGAACCTGGCGATATTGGGTCCTTACAGTGGCAAGTGAATTTTTCAATGATATATTCAATATGGACAGAAAAACAATACTGACTAGGCAGGCATCACGTGTCTCATGTTTTCTGCCCTTTTCCCTAGATCCCCCCCGCTTTAGCTTATTGTGTAACACCTCTTTCCAAGTATGTTCCTCCCAACTCCTCCCACTTTTCTTTATCTCTCTTCTTTGTTCCTTTTCGTAATCCCTCTGCAGTGACCCAGTCATGACTTTATAGTCTAGAACATTTTGTGACTGGTGGATAACAAAAGAATGGGCACTACTTTTTTTCCTCCCCACTCTCAAAGAGGCTGCTCAGCATGTTTTATTGGCCAGCCCATGCGTCACAGAAGCCCACACATAACCCGCCCTAGTCAGGGACTTCTTGTAGCTTATTGGTCCTTACCTATGTATTTCTATAGAAGCTCGGCCCCTTTTCATCTTGGCCCCACCCCCTCCACAAGGGGAAAACATTTGTTCCTGAAGCTACCCTCTCACTAAAAGAAACAAAGAATGCAGTGGTAGATAAAGTATTTTAACAAGTGCTCTGCCCTGCTTTATTTCCTCTCAGGTCAGGAACGGGCTATTGTGAACTCTCTGGAGTTAAGTCTATTAACTATGCTATGCTAAGTATGTTCTTGACAGCCCTAAAGACACAGTGCAGATATCAGCTGACTAATGCTACTACTCCCTTTCTTAACTTAGGCAGCCACAACCCATGACTGGTCAGACCCCCATGGTGTTGCCCAGAACTGAGACCACCCCTATCCCCGTTCCCACTCAGGTGCGCAACTACCAGCGCATCAAGCAGAATCTTTCTAGCAGCCCGAC
Source organism: Percopsis transmontana (assembly GCA_025447815.1). Taxonomy (NCBI): domain Eukaryota; kingdom Metazoa; phylum Chordata; class Actinopteri; order Percopsiformes; family Percopsidae; genus Percopsis; species Percopsis transmontana. The sequence goes on from JAOEHI010042612.1 coordinate 15,741, forward strand.
CACAACGCTCTACACCTCTCCCAGGTAAGAATCCCCTCTACTTTGCTTATGTTTTGAGGATTTTCGGTTGTTAGTGAGGGGAGTAAATGTAAAGTTTATGTAGAAAAAAAATCCCACATTAGTTTCTGTAAAGGTTGACCAGTAGAGGGGCTGTGAGAGCTCATGTGTAGAGCCAGCCTGGTACTACTGTTTGTTGCCACTAGAGAGTGGCAGAGAACTTTATTAACTTCAATCTACCCTACCCTACCGTAATTTGGGCTTACTTTATAGCTGTAGTTAAAAAGTTTTTATTAATGTAAATCACAATCCAGAGTAGACTAGACTGAAGCATGTTAGGCTACTTCTTGCAGCTATCAAAGCAGCATTTATAGAATAATTATGAACTTGAATAAAACAATTTCACAAATTGAACTTAACCTGCATTTGCAGGAATATTTCATTCATCAAGTAGCCTAGTGCGATATTCATTTGTGAGTCCTTGGTGAAAGCTGTTTGTTTTCACCGAGTTGTCAAGCCACTGCCATTTATGACGTCACACCGACCGGACGAATAAGTCAAGAATAAAAATGTAATTTTACTGACCTGGACATTGTGATGTTGGAAAAGGATTCACCATATCAGTCGCAAGAAATGTTTGTTTTGCAGGTTTAAATTTCCAGTTTGCAGAACAAACTTGTTCCGGTTGATGTTTGTGTCATGAGTAGGAAAATTGCGGTAGGCAGATTGGTAAGGTTGGCTAATGGTACTATACAGCACGCTGCTTCCGGCATATCCCGTCGGTGTAAATGGGGCTTAGGTTGCTCTTTTACATGCCACAGAAAATTATCTCGTATCCTCTGTGTTAGTGGATAGCAGGCAAATATTTTTTGTGTTCCTCAGGTCTGGCACAGTAAGGCGATCCAACACAAGTCCTATGGGCTTCCCAAAGGTGTCCTCTGGCTCGCCCAGCTCTCCAGACGTGCCTCAAACAGTTGGGCGACGGTTGTCCACCGGTAGTTCACGACCTTATTCCCCCTCGCCTCTTGGTAAGGACACACGCACCTTCCCCCGCCATGCCACAGTACAAGAACATTAGTTTGACATAGGAAATACGAAGAAGCACTCAACATAGAGGATTGTCTCCTGCAGTAGGCACCATCCCAGAACAGCTGGGTCACTGTTGCTGTGGACACCCCCAGGGTCATGAGTCACGAAGCCGGAGTTCCTCAGGAGGTGGGGGACCTACATTATATGGAACAAAATAGCTCATTACGTACCTACCTAATCATATTTAAGATAATACATATTCGCTTTTATTCATATGCACATATAACTTCCTTTCTGCCTGTCTCCCAGGTTCTCCTATTCCATCCTCTCAGCTGCTTGGAGCTCGACTCCAAAGCGCCCCCACATTGACGGAGGTCTACCAGACCAGGCAGAAGCTCCACAAGCAGCTATCAGACCCCTTACAGCCCACCAGCTCATCTAACTACCCTACCTCCAGCCACTCGCCCCAGCTGGGCCGACCTGCCAACCTCGGAACCTCCCCCACTAAACTCCCCGGCTCGTCCCCCCGCATTTCTGACTGGCTCCAGAAGTCCCCACTGCCCACCATCATCGGATCGCCCACCAAGGTTAGGAAAGGCCACATTTTGTACGTCGATACGTTAAAGCTGCTTTGGGTAACGTGGCAATCATCTGATCACAAGACTGCACTCTAGTACAATGTACATTTAAATTTCTGGTTAAAAGGTTATTCTCTGCAGCTTTGAAATCAAGATTCTTTTACCACCTAAATCTTTCTTCTTCTACTGATAGATAAAACTGTCTACTGTCTATATAAATATTACATTTAAAAAGTATTCGATATAACTACTGTGTGTGTGTGTGTGTGTGTGTGTGTGTGTGTGTGTGTGTGTGTGTAAATATATATATATATACTGTATGTATAATTCTCCTTTTTTTTTTGGTCGCTCAGGCCATTTCGGCACCATTTAAAATCCCTAAAACGCAGGCCTCCTGTAACCTGATGGCCCTGGCAGACGGCTCCACAGCAACAAAAACACTGGCAGATGCCCGGGACATCTGTACCCACCACTGCAGCCCCTACTTCAGCGGACGGCCATCTGCCCCCGAGGCCAGCCGGACCACCTTCGGCAGGTAGGGCACTTTGCGGGCCCGGTCGATCTTTATATTTAATCTTCACAGTTGTTCCATCCCGGTACATTTCTAATTGCTTGTCTAATTGTTTGCCTGCACTGCGTTTGACATGTCTTGCCTTTCCCTTGGAACATTCTTGCTACAGGTCTGTCAGTACGGGCCGTCTGTCTGAGCAGCCAGTCAGAATCACTCTGGGTGGGCAAGCCTATCAGGGCAGCACAGACAGCCTGAATACGGAACGCCCCATGGACACGGGTACTTTGTTTATCCTTCTTGTCCTCTATAGCAAAAAATAAGGATACTTTTTGTAATGGGCTTCGGAACTTTTTAAAGGTACAATCTCAACAGTTTTAATAGAAATAAATGTATTTTTTCTGCTATTTCTGGCCATTATGAAATCTTTTCCGTTAGTAGTATTCAAAGTTATTATAATCTGTTCTAGGGCTGGGCAATATAATATTGATATCATGATATGAGAATAAATATTTTCTAGTATTTTGGTTGTGAAAAAATATGTTGTCATTATTACAGTAAAATGTCTGTTAGCTAGTCTGTTCTAGCTGAGTTAAATAAAATAATGCCTCTGTTTGGTTATCACATCCACATTACTAAAAATCATTTCTTAAATGTTTGTTTTGCAGTTAAATTGATAGTTTCAATATATATAAGTTGAGTTATTTGGTCAAAAATATTGCCCAGCTCTGCTGCTTTCTAGATGTCTTTCCTGATGGACTGTTTTTCCCTCAGCCCCCGCAGGTCCCAGTGGGCTCGCTCAAGGTGGGGTGGCGAGTCCCCGGACCGTCCTTTTCACTGTGGGCTCACCCCCCCACTGCAGCACACCGCCTACCTGCAGCCACCTGGGCACCCGGCCACGCACCACCTCAGGTGAGACCCAGATACTCGACCTGATTTGGTACTTCGGGGGGGGAAATATATTGAATAAAAAGCTAGAATAAAAATAATAAAGATTATCCACATTTTTCCACACTTACGTTTTTAAATTAAAGGGATAAATATCATCACTCCACCTCTTCCCATTTCCAGTGGGCTCCAACAGTTCAGCAGGCTCACTGTGTTCCACCAGTGGCAGGGTGTACGTTGGTTCCCCTCCAGGAATGGCCATTGGCACCTCCCCCCCTGGGAGTTGTGTGGGGGGCCTGGTGGGAACAGCGGCGGACGGAGCCCCCAGCAGCCTACGCTACATCCCCTATGGCACCTCCCCGCCTAGCCTAGAGGGTTTCATCACATTTGAAGCGCCCGAGCTTCCTGAGGAGACACTAATGGAGGTGAGGATGGTGGTGTGTACAATACATGTTTGGGGTGAAGAACACTAGTAGTACTAATAGTTTCCCCACTTTTCACAAGCACAACGTTGGTGTAATTAACAGATTATCTGAAAATAAATGTTTTTATATGCCTTGAACATTAACCAAGACTACAATAATACTACTCATGAGTTTCACTAGACTACAGCATTTCCTGGTTGTTCAGCGAAAATACAATCAGCAATATTCTTATGAATACTAGGGTACAAACTGTTTCCCATGCACAATATAATATTTTTAAATGCTTAGAACACTAAGCCACCTTTACAAGCCGGACATGGAAAGTATACTTTGGCGTCCATGCTGGCATTTCACTGGCATGCTGTGACGTAACTCCCCCGACCCCCTCCTACTCCCACCACCCCCTGGCAATCGGATTGCATAACGGCAATCTTGAGTAGCCACAATTGGACACTATAAAAATAGAAACAATCGCCTAACCCTACTGTGTTGACATGAGCACCGCTGGATCTTCCGATTTTAATCACCACCCCTTTATTTAACTCCACCTTCACAAGGCGTGGTTTAGAAACTTAAAACCACCTGCATTTAAACCAAATAGTTTTGGTTTAAATGTGACGTTTCATATGATAGTACTGTATATAGGTCTGGCCCCGTGACACTAAACTCCTTAGGCTTTTGTTTTGAATGTCGTGCTTGTGGGTTTGTGCTAAGTAAAGATTCGCAAATGTGTAATTTCATTTTGCAAGCTTGTATAGTGAATTTTACATATCATGATACAAGCTTGCAAAATGAAATTACACATTTGCGAATCGTCACTTAAAACCACAAACCTCAATGCGCGAGCACGACATTCAAAATATAAACTCATGCGACTTTTGGCAATGTTGTCATCCATAAACAGTTTTGTAAGCTTGTAAACTGAATTTTGCAAAGAAAAAAGTTTTTGGGGAGCAGGACCTTACCCCTGACCAATTAGATCCCTCTACCCAAACCACAGCAAAACACAATCTCACGGAGTTTTTGGCATTATTGTAATACCATAGGTATATACAAATGTTAATGCGTCATTGCTTCATTGTAATCGTTGCATCTTTTGCCCAAGCGTGAGCATACAGATACACTCATGCACCTGCGGATGATGTTGTCCTTTACCGACTGTGTCCTGGAGATGGCAGCGGTGCGTGCTGGGGGGGCTGACCTGGGGGTATCTGCAGCCTCTCTCTACCCACCCCAGGACAGCGTTATAGTGGACCAGATCAGCCAGCTCAGCAAAGAGTGGGGGTAAGACTTCTAGGCTGGTAATGACTACTACCAAACAATACAAGGCCAATATGGGGGGAAAAAAGGATAACTTTAATATACAGTATATAGATGTGTGTGTGTGTACATACAGTGCCCTCCACTAATATTGGCACTCTTGGTAAATATGAGTAAAACAGGCATATTCAAAATATTCACAAAACTCTAACCTTTAATTAAAGTAAAATAATTGAAAGAAATGTTTTATTTCTATCATAAAACTAATATTTTTCTCAAATATGTGTGCCACAATTATTGGCACCCCTTCATTCAATACTTTTTGAAACCTCAATTTGCCAAGATAACAGCTCTAAGACTTTGTGTTGATTTTGAGGTGTGTTTTCTCCAGCTGCGATCCTTGGAGATTTTTTGGGGGTCAGTATAGACCCACATCCTCTTCCAGGCAGATTGTTAATATTCCCAGTTGCTTTAAACTTTGTAATTATTTCCCACACGTTTCGGGGGAAAAATATTTATTTCATTATTTATTTATTTTCATTTTAAAATTATAAAGGTTAGATTTTTGAATGACGGAACAAAAGGATAAACAATAAAGACATTTATTTTACAGCCCGTTTTGCTCCTATTTACCATCATCTTCAACCGCTTATACGGGTTAGGGTCTGATTGTTTTCTCAGAATTCTGAGATATGGTCTCCAAATTACAAGATCGTTAAGTCATAATTTCGAGAAAACGCTCTGATGTGTATATATTAAGGCTGGACAATAATTCGATATCAACATATATTGCGGTATAAAAAAATTAGATAACGGTGATATTATTTTTCAACACATTTCCCATATACATTACAGTGGTCGCATTAACCAAATATTTTCGTAATTGACAGAATTTTTTTTACAATAATGGAAAAATCTGAAGGCCGTCCGTCATTTTGACAGATTACAACACAGGGCGATCGCAGGATCTACCGTAACTTTAAGTAATTCACGCCAGTGTTTCCCACATAGACTAATTTGTGGCAGTACCCATCTGTGAATTGCCCCTCCTTTTCGTGCCCCCTCTAGTTCTAATTTGATCATGTGCGCCAGGAATGATTGTGCCAGCCGCCAAGTAATAGAAAAGGAAGACGATTATGGAGGTAGATTTCTATCAAACATATATAT
>JAOEHI010042623.1:0-21592 GCA_025447815.1 Percopsis transmontana
GGAGATTGTCTTGACCAGGACCACACCCCTAAATGCATTGAAGCAACTGCCATGTGAATAGTTGATTAGATAATTGCTTTAGGTGAGTGTATATGCATGGACCATGTATGGCTATTTATTTATAGACATAAAAAAAAAATATTGCAATGAAGACCAAAACTGCACTACATTTTTACATGCACTAGTTTTATTGAAACACTCAATTAATTCATTTCTCAGATATTCATGAAAATATAGGGTTCATATATATACAAGCATAAACACACATACAAATGTTTGTAAGCCACTAAATAGATTTAGTGACATAACTTAAGCAAATATGATATTTTGGACCCAGGGTGGGACCACATATTGCCTATTTACAAGACAAAGCTTTAGGGATCCTTTACAGCTCTTGACACTTTGAAAAGTTCAAAATTTGACAGTCAAGATTCATGACTGTTAAAAAGCTAAAAATGAACCAATAATCTGACAACAAAATGGTCATCTCTGAGCCTGATTAGGGTATGCTACATTTCTGTAGCGGGTGGTTTACTCCAAGAGCTGAAAACTAGGGGTGGGCGGATCGATCCTAAAATATCGATATTTTCAATACTGGCATTGTATCAAAAGGATAAATTCTCAAATTGAAATTTCGATCTTACCTGGGATTTTTTTTAAACAAGTGATTTTAGAATATTTTTTATAATAGTAGTAGGTCGTATGGTATAGAAATGTACCTGAATAAGAAAGTCGATGGGAACTATTTTTTCTTCCGCTGTGTCTGTTCTTATCATGAGTTCTTCAGTGGAAGTGCGCCGTGCTTTCTCACTCAGTGAAAGCACACTCAGCGCAGATTTGAGTGCATTTCTGCGGTCATGACTGAAAGAAAAAGAAGCATAATCTGGAGTTATTTCACTCCAGTTAACAACAATGAAGCTTCATGTGACATTTGTCAACAATACGCCATTGTGGCAATACCACAAACATGACAAAGCACCCTGAAGAGCACGACAAAGTACAGCTGAGGCGAGCAGAGGAGGTAACAGAGACACGATATTTTAGATGACTCCCAGAAAGCATCAGAAATTACAAGATGCATAGGAGAGATGCTTGTGAGGGACCTCCAGCTAATCTCAATTGCAGAAGACAGAGGATTTATTGCAGTTGTGAAGACTCTTTATCTACGTTACCAAATCCCTAGTCGGAAAAAGTTGATGGAAGGTACAATAAAAAAAATGTATAGTGATTGTAAAGCCAATGTAAAAGCAACATTACAACAAGCTAACCATGTGATTCTCACAACGGACATGTGGACCTCAAGGTCCACAGAGGCATATCTAACTGTGACCTGTCATTTCATTGACAACTGGCAAATGCAGGAATTTGTGTTAAAAACCTCCCATTTCAGTGCACAGCACACAGCCAACAATATTAGTGCAGAGCTGAAGAATGGGGCATAACTCAAAAGGTGCTTGCAGTTGTCACAGACAATGGTGCAAATATGGTTTCTGCAGTGCATAAGGCTGGGTGGAAGCACTACCCATGTTTCGCACACACTTTAAACTTGGTGGTCTTTAAACCTTTAAGATGCGATAAAAGCATCTCCTGAGATCTCTCATCTGCTGGAAAAATGCAGAAGCATTGTATCCTTTTTCCACCACAGCACAAAAGCCACAGAAAAGCTTAAACAGATACAGAAGCAAAAAGGTGATCCCCCGAAACCAAGACCCATTAGTTTGGTGGAGAAATCATGAACACACCTTTCCATCTCTCAGCAAACTAGCAAAAAAATATATTGGGATCACTGCATCATCTGTCCCATCAAAGATAATATTTTCACAAGCAGGGGAGTTGATCAGTCAAAGAAGGAACAGGTTAAAGGGGAAAAATGTTGACATTCTCTTGTTCCTTAACAAAAACCTATAAATCTGTCGGTTTTATGAATTACACAGGCTGGCTGTGTATCAATACTTGCACAAGAAGATTCAAACTTAAATGTAAGATTCAAACTTATGTTCAGTTCATTTCACATTTAAATAATTTGAAGTGTTTAGCCTCACATATTTCACTGATTTGCATTTCAGTGCAAATCACAGACATTAAATTTTTAACTTTTTTAGTTATTTTCAAAAGCAAGAAAGTTTATCAGTTTAAGAAGAAACCAGCAAGGGAAAAAATTTCATTCTCTTGTTCAATCACCAAAAAATTTAGAAACATTATTTGACCATCATCGAAAATGAAAACAGGAGTAATGTCTATTGCGGTTTATTTAATATTAATAACAATGGCTTTAAAATGAATTATAAAATCACTCAAATAAAAATATTTCATAGACCTATCTATATCGACGATACTGGTCTTGAAAGTACTTGGTATTGGATCGAAAAGAAAATGATTGGTATGGCCCATCCCTACTGAAAACTACCAAGTTGCTAATTAGTAATTGCTATAATATCAAAATAATAGTATGTTGCAGCAGTGTTTTAAACTGTCCGACAGCCATCCTGAAGTATACGGAGAGTTCTCCTCTCCATGTCAATATTGGGTGTACCCAGATATTTCGTTTATTTTCTTTATATTAATTAAAAGGATCACCAGGTCATTATCACTTCATGCCGAGTCCATTGTTGTGGTTTTATTCCTATGGCGCAAATTATTTTAGAACTTTAATAATTTATTCGCAAATTGTTTTCGAACTATTCATCCGAATGATTCACAATTTCGTGCTGTTTATTCGTGTCGCGTCCAGTGCGCAAAGACCTTAAGTGGTGCTAGCATAGCCGTAACAACACACAGGAAATACTACAGGACAGATTTTGTAATATTTTGCACATACTGTAGTACTGATACTAACATAGATTACCAAATTCACACTGCTGTTTATCTTCAAACACGTGGCAACAGAGGGAAAAAACATCAATAGGCAACATTTATAGTTAGTTATTCCAACTGTGCGTCCAACCAAACATGACACATCCTCATCAGAAGGGTTCTGTGTGAAACGGGTGTTATGTGTAATTAACAAGGATGGAATTAACGTTTCCATAACGACACACGACCTGCCAGAGGTCCCAAAAAACCCATCTCTCTCTTCTAAAACTAGAGAGTAAAAATACCTCTGCATACCTGTGCTCCCCTCTAACACAACCTTAGTTAGAACACAGCTGAATAACATGAACAAGTTGAGCATTGCTGCACAGCTCTTTATCAACGCCCGATTGGTCCAGCAGCATTTTGTATTGTTGCGATTGGCTGTGACTGTAGACATGGTGCCATTTCTCGCATGGCAACAGGCACCAGGACTATCTGGGAGCCCAACCCCCTCACTGGGGAGCAGCTGATAGATCGACCATATGGAGAGAGAGAGAGAGAGTTGGCGTGCACACACACACTATAAAAAGGTTGCATCTAATGTAAAGCCACTCAAGAACCCGCACATGTGTGTGTACATGAGTACACACACATGCAGTCTTGTGTTGTTGCCACACTCCTTTTAGAGCTTCAGTCAGACTTGTCCTGACATTAAATAAGGGTTACCCATAACAACAGAGGCTGTGGGATCAATACATAACCAATCACTTTACAGACCTCCAATATTGATTTGTGGTTGGACACGGGCAGAGAAAATGTTTCTAAAGCCTCTGTTGGCTGTATGCACACTACAACTAAAACATGTATGCATCCATGATTATTTCAAAGAGAATGATGATGAACAAACAAATATGGCATACAGTATAGGAACTGATGAATTGTTACTCAAACCTTCAAATTAAAAGTACATACAGTACTTACATGTTGTGAATGTACAACTTACAATTATAACAAGCAGGAAGAGGAGAGATGAGATTTTTCAGTGTGTTGTTGTGATATAAATATAAAGCCCCTGTCCAGCCACACACACACACATACACAATTTTGCCAGTTAAACCCTACCTGCTCCTCCTTTGGATAAAAGTATCTAAATCATAAATGCTGATAATACCATGTCTTCATCATTACCAACCAAGCTACAGTATCTCTTAAAATAACAGTCTTCATCATCACATGAGGAAGACACTGTGTAGACATCTTCATCTATCTACATGTCCATTTATTTACCTGCCAGTCAGTGGAGTCAACCATTATTCCATTAATCTATTGATTAATTGATTTACTATTAACCCATTAAACGTACCCTATATAACTGATTCCAATGATTACATATTGACATTGCAACATTGACGCCAGTTTGGGTTCAACTGAAGCCCTGACTGTTTTTAAAAGTTCTCCTGTCACTATGAATCTGGAAAAGCTACCTCTTATTCCTCAACAAATTTTGAAACATCGTTTCCGAGAGCAGGACTGTGGAGCAAACATGCTGAGAACATTTTTAATAGACCCTTTAAGCTGTCATTTTTTAAAGCAGATGAACTCGTTCAGCCTGCTGTTTTCCAAATTTAGAACTCACTGGTTTAGCAGACGATTACGAAGACAGACAGTTGCAAGGGAGTTGCCACTGTGCAGGTTTGCAGATGACAGATGAAAGTTATCCTCAAACTAAACTGCCTGGCTGTTTTTTGGTTTCAAATTTTCTTGGTTTCTGTTCGTAGCTTGATTTAACACTGCAGCAGACTGATTGTTTCTATATTTATAGTTTACATAGAGAAATACTTCCTGTAACTACACACAATGCTATGTTACTTGAAGGTCAAACGTTTCCAAATAAATTAATATTACTGACTTTTATGAAAAAATAACTAGTCACTTTTATAATATAGTGTCTAGGTCCGACACCAGAGAGGATAGGCAGAACTACCCTCACCATCATTACACCCCCTTTCATACATATTTAATTCTTTAATTTTTTTGTATAAACAACCATCTATCTCAGGCCTCATTCCCCCTTGACCTATTTTTATTATCTGTAATGCTGCTTTTACATGGATTCAGGCAGGCGATAGACGGCAAACCGGATATCATTTTAGAGAGAGCAGGATGGTAAAATTAGGTGAGGCCGGAAAATCCTGGCAACTGTAATGGTAGACGGCATTGCCGTCCAAAGTTAAAATATTTAAACTTTTTGCTGTCCTCCTCGACGGAATTTACAACCAGATGTTATGTAGCTCCCTCACACAAGGAGAAAACATTTTTGTGCAACAACACACGGAATTATATGATCTGAGCTTGAAATCCTACTGAGATATTACAAGAACAATGTATGAATGACCTTACATTTTGGAGGGAATGTAACGTTAATTAACCAATTAATTAACCAATAGAATATTTAGACAAAGCTTCATTTTAAAGCATTACTGGTATATTTAGATAAAATAATACACAAAATAATTGTAGTTAATATATTTTATTCCATTATTTGTAAACAATAAAACCGAACCATACAGTAGCAACATATTGTCATACAGGTTTCGTTTTGGCATCCTGCCATTCCGTCGGATTGTTTGTTTGTTTTTCCCCGTGCCTTCCAAATATGAGGGGTGGAAGTAATACAAATTATTTGATTAAAATGGGGTTAGTAAATTGTAATGTGAATAAAAAATTAAGTTGATAAAAGTGCATTTATTCTAAATATTTCGATTGTAATTTTCACTTTAATTGATTAAATCAAAGGTCACTTTATTAAATAAATTTTTTGAAAGCACGAAATTAGAATAGGCGGGCACGTAAGGGTTAAGTATGAGCTTGACTTTTTCATTCAATGCCATTTTTGTAAGGCGCCATTTATCATTTGCTTCAAAGGTGTTTGGCTGAAGGGTCAAAGTTACAAAAGTTCCTTGATAAATATAAAAGGTGATAGAATGGCGTGTGAATTGAAAAGGAAGGTGATGAATCGTTGCGTGTTTTGATAATTTCGAAGGGCATCTGTTTATAACGTCGACACATTTATCATATCACTTGTGGAATCATTATAACTTCCGTTAACTTTTGTAACTTCCGCTCAATGCATCGCTCCTCTCTCCATTCGTATTGTCTAACATTAGCAAGGCTGGCCACACTCACAAGCAGGTAAACATTGGCTCCATGGCGAATGCAGAAGAAGTGAGTTCATAAAAGAGAAACTTGCTTCATGTCTAAATTTAGTTCAAAATACCTTGACATCCCATGAATTTATACAGTTCCACGTTGACTGGCTCCAGGTATTCATAACAAATGCTGTCGCAAGTGGCTATAGCAACTCCAAGCTACCCCCTGGCGCCGCCCATGCTTGTACACCATCATATTTTTGCACATCAGACACTTTCAGCACCTTACTCTACTGTGTGCACTTTCTGGTTGGATGCTAAACTGAATCTAATAAACTGTATTATTCTACTGTATTATTTATTAGGTGTTGATCTTAGATACATTCTGGTAGCAGAAAAGTACGGTATTATAGTGCAAGAAAACACAATGTTATCCAATCCTTTTCATTTATTCACTTATCAGTGATCCTTGTTAGCATAGCACCTTTCTTTCAAAAGTCTACAGGAACTTTTTATACAAAGATATTGTCTATTGTATTAAAGTAAATACATAGTAACAAAAGTAGGCTCTAATATGAAATCTCTCTAAAACTGTTCCTCCCAACCTTTTTTGCAAACACAATTGCAAACACAATTGTAGAAAAACATAAAAAAACACGTGTATTTCAGATTATAAAGATTATTTCTCTCGTCCATACAGTACCACTGTCAAGATATTGTTTTAAAACATCACTGCACATAGTATAGTTTATATATTCCATATACGGTATACTGTACGTGCAGTAAGCGATGAAAATGTTATTTCTGTCGCTAGTATGAAAACTAATTTATCTCTGCCACAGGCCCACAGAAAGACTCCCTGGAGTGTTATATGTACCAGGGCTGTGGACACTGGGTTAAAACAGATTGCAACTACATTCAGTGCATACAATATTCAGGTCTGGTTCCCTGAATTCCAGTTTATCTGTACTGTCTTTAATCCCAGTTCCGTTTTAAAGGGCTTCACAGGCCCAAATGTAACTATGGTAATCAACAACTCTTACTAACATTAACAGCTTGATTGTTATTGTAAGTTTGGAGTTGTTTGGGGAGGGGTAAACAAGAGTGTATGCTTATTATGCTGTAGGTGGAGAATTCATGAGTGCCAGTCACTCTGTACTTTTAAAGGAAAACAACAATATTTTCTTTAATACTGATCTGGTCAAATCTGGACCCAATTTGTGTAGTTTAAAGGGTCCACCTTCCAAGTTGCTCAAGTGTGGACCTGCAGCTGATTGGATGACATTACAGAAACAGTGACAGACGCACAGATTCGATTTTCTGGTGCTAAAACGTAAGCGGACACTGCTCCCACTCCCCTCTTTTAAACTCCTCTCCTCCCTTCCCTGCGGGGGGTCTGGACCTCAGTGAGGAAAACAGAGGGATTGTGGGAATGTGATTGTTATAATTTTCATCTCAGCCTCCCGTCTCCTCTCCGCTCACAGCCACCTGCTTGGTGCGCTCTGACTGCAGCTCGCCTCCCAGGGGGTGCGTGGGCCCAGCCGGTTGCCATGACAACCACATCCTCGCTGGTGCTGCCATGTCATTTCTGCGCCTCTCCGAGGAGACGTGACAGCTGGACACTTGAGTCAGATGTGTGATATTAATGTTTACAGGCTGAGAGCTTTGGCCTGCTAAACATAATTAAGCCCATTATTATTATTACCCAAGTACAATAAATAAACACACAGTGAAGACATTTGTCTTCACTGTGTAAATACTGCACAACAGACAAGACGTAAAAGTGGCTGTAGACCACACACTCAACAGGTTTACACATAGAGCAAGGCAATTCAGGCTGTTTGGCAGAGGATGATGATGATGATGCAGATGACGTGCAAGCCTATCCTCTCTGGTGTTTGCTTCAACCACTCCTCTTTGAGGCTCTCTGAGAATGTCACACCTAGACACAAGATCATTAAAAATGGCTTTCATATGAACACGCAGTAGCCTGAATCTTTATTATGTCATTCAACCAGACAAAGCAACCATTTGTCTGTCATATGAGATAGGTTTGAGATTGAAGCGTTAAAATACATTCCTGCAGAGTCCTAACATTGTGGAGTATGAGCTGTCAGTGAGAGGTAGGGTTGAGCATCCAGCCTTCGCAGGGTCAATATTTTAGAAGGTAGAAGGTCTTTGGTAGAAAGGCAGACACGGATCTGAACAATGTTTAGTGAAACACTGTCACATGTAAACCCTCCCCTCTCTCTCTCTCAAACCTTTTAGAGGGAGACAGGCTAAGGCTTTTTGAGCTGAACAAGCCTAAAAGCTTTTCCCCATGAGTGTTTGACAACCATCAGATAAAATAATGCCAAATATACAAATAACCGTATATACAATTGAACACCTGTTGAGTAAAGTAATAAAAAAGCAGCTAGTGCAGCTCAAGCATTTAGATGGAGCAAGAGAGAGAGAGCTCAACAAGCCTCAATTTGTCTCCCACTTGAGGCAAATTGACTTGCGGGGCCCTGGCCCCCCGACGGGGCCCAGGAGGTTGATTTAGAGAACTGAGCATTATAAACAGTCACATGTCTTGCTGTCTGCAGAGAATACAAACCAGAAGAGTATAGATTACAGTAAACTCTATGTAAGAGCGTTTAAGCAATTTGTTTTGTGTTCAGTGCTCAGTATGTTATCAGAGGCTGATGTTAGGTTGTTAGCATAAAATTATATCAAACTGTTCCTTACTGCTGCTTACCAGAAGTGACCCACTTGGAGGCTCACAGTAACCACTATCATATTATAAGTAGTTCCTCCTCAATGAGGGATTGACAGGACTTAAACACGATCTGCCCATGTATTATACAGTGTACCCTGCCCTAAAGTTGAGGGTTTAAAATAATTACCGAATCATGATAGCTTTTACAGACTAGGACTGTCACTTCCTTTTAGGTGAGATGAGGAGTGGTGCAGAGGGTGGCCAAGACTGATCTGGCGATCTATGTCGCAATGATTCCCCCATCAACACCCCAACACACACACACACACATTCACACACATGCACACACCACACACACAACAGTGTCAAGTCTAGCAGCCCTAACCTTCCCCAGGGGTGTGTCTCTTTCGTGTCAATTTAAGACTGTCCACCAGGATTTACTTCGGGTTTCAATGTTTATTTGTCAAATACAGAGCAGAGCAGCAGCAATGAAATGGTAACGTATAATTTCATCAATATTTCGATGATTTTCTAGATAAAATATAGATTGCTGTATTTATATTTAGATAATCTTCAATATTTTGACAAAATATATTTTCAATATTATGACGTCAAAATAGTGATGATTATCTAGCTATGTACAAAAATCAATTTTTGTTTGTAGTTTTATTTTTGTTTGCTTCATGATTAAATAACTTCAGCACACTTAAAAGAAAATGTTATAACACATTTTAAAAGCACTAAAATGTAACAATTTTGATATTATTACTATTATTATATTTAACTACAGATTCCAAGGAGTAAGTAAGAGCCCTGGTGATGTTAAATTCTTCCATAAAAATTCTTCCATTTCAGTGGTTTTAAATGTGCAAAGAAAAGCTCTGTGTTGTTGTTAACCTTATTATTCTTATTAATAGATACATATACACTACCGGTCAAAAGTTTTATAACACCCCCATTTTTCCTGTTTTTATTCTAATTGAATCAATTCAAGTCCAGTGAATAACCTGGAATGCTACAAAGCTAAGCAATAAACTGCCAGAGGTTTAAAAAAGTTTTTCTAATTGCAATGAAAGCCATGGTGTCCAGCCAAGAGGTCTGACAGACCCAAAGCCACAACAGGACCAGATTCTGAACCAGGTTTCTGAGAGTCAACAGCTTGCGTGATAGGTGGCTCATAGGACAACGGCTTCAAGCACAGCTTAACACTGGTCGAAATAATCAAGTCTCAGTTTCCTCTGTGAAGAGAAGACTTGCAGGTTTGACAGGTCAAGTGGCAGTATTGCCAAAATGACAAAATAAGAAAAAGAGGCTTGCCTGGTATGAAGCACTGCCAGTGGACTACTATATAATATACAGTTACCCTAATCATAATCTAACCTTAATTTAACCCTAATGTTACCCTAACCCTGATTTAATCATAATTTTACCAATGTAAATCTAATTTAAATTAGGGTTTCTAATTAAAAATTACCTGTTGAGGATTTTTTGGGGGAAAAACAGCTAGATTTAAAAAATATATATTCAGATTTATTTATTAGGATAAACCCCTTGAGATGCACCATCTCGTTTTTGAGGGGGTGCTAAACTATATCCCAATAACTACATAACAACAGAAGAGTGACAAAATAAAAAAGTAGAAATACAGTTATCCATATGGCAATGTACAGACAGATAACACACATAGACAAAGTCTAAAGTAAATCACATAATGGTCAAAGTGACAGCTGGACTTTTGAAGGGAAAGCTCTACTTTTCTGGGGGAAAAAATTGTAAAAACAATAGTAGATTGGAATGTCCAAATTCAGACTTGTGTTGTCCAAATGTTCCAAATTTAGAATTGGAACGGACCTTAAAGTTAAATTACAAAGTTAATTTGATTTTATTAGTCCCGCTGGTATAAAATATAGGGTGCTTACTTTTTATGTTCACTTTCATATGACATATATTGAGATAGTGGTTAATTGTGAAATAACTGATGTCTGTGGTTTAAGGTACTTTTTAAACTATATCATATTTTATCTGCTTGAAGGATACTATCGTTGCCGTTTGCAGAGGCGTTCTGTGGATGACAGCGGCCGTCTTTGTTGGTTTATTCCAGCCTTAAAACGTGTGTGTGTTTAGGGAGCCACTGGGGCTTAAGAGCTTTCGTCAAAATTCGTTTATTTTTATTTTGTTAGAATCAACTTTCAGTTTCAGTCAACAAATTTCAGTATATGATGAAATTCTCGTTTGTCTAAATATTGACCAATAGTTTTCATAAAAATTATGAAATTACTAACATTTACATTTATATTTACAGCATTTGGCAGACGCTTTTATCCAAAGCAACTTACTAACAGAGTTCTAGTGAAATAATAATGATTCTGGGGTCTGATTAAAGTTGAGTATTCGTCTACATGTTGATAAACACTAATTATGCAATTTAAATTCAATTTCATCCATTTAATGATGAAAAAAGTACCTCATTCAGTTAATTGTAGATTTGTCACCATTATGACAAAATATTAGTACATGATATATATTAGTTTAAGTATTGACTAATGTTTCTCGTCACTATTCTGAGAAAAATGTAGTCTGATCACATTCCATTTTTCTTCTACCTGTATATATTGATGAATTACATTTTCACCATAATGAGAACGACTATGAATATTCATCAGATTGTTTTGATAAAAATGTACATCAAACAAATTCACATTTGTCACTAATTTGACAAAAATCTACTAACATTTTAGTATTCGTCTAAATATTGATGAATCACATTTTTGTCAGAGGAAGAATGAAAAACGACTATATATACGTCACAATTTTGACAAAAATGTAGATGTTTATTTACATTTAGTTTTAGTTACATGTAGCATGTTAATAAAAAGGTCATGTCCAGGCATGTATATATAATGCTTTTCATGAGCTTTATTGAGCCCCCAGCTGTCACTGAGAGGGAGTTGGTTGTGCCGTGCGTATTAGACGAGGCACGCTCGCATGTAGAAATATGATTATATAAGGTCTTAAGTTATGCATGCTGTTTTCAGAATACAGAGTCACTGAAATCAAAGTTATTTTCCATCAGCCTTGCAGAAGACAGAAGATGACAGCGCTTTCTGGCTTTTGTTCATTAGATTTTTATAGATGTAACGGTTGCTAAGCAACAACGGCGGTATGAGTGTGAGTGGGCTTTGATTAAAATGACTTCAGCAACCTTCCCTCTCCCCTGTAGAACCCAGAACCTTCGTCTTCCTCCATCTTCATGCACTGCTGCTTCCCATATGAAAAACACTTTTATGTACACCTAAAATGGTTGTAAGCGTAAACTTTATAAACATACAGTATTTATGATCATGGGCTCTTTGATACATATTTTATACATTTGTTTTGGATAATGCAAGTTTAGCACTAGCATATCCCCACTCCACTAGCATAATGGGGTGGGTATGTCATTAATAAAATATAGCTTTATGCCATGTATGTTTTAATTGGCCATTAACAGCTGCCGTTTTGACCTGAGTCACTGACGAGCACTGAGTACACCTCAGGAAACGTAATTAAAACAAAAAGGATTACTATATAACACTACTCTGAACTACTGCGGCGACACATCATCTCAAACATGGATTGAAAGTTGAACCTGCAATTTTGTGCTTGCAAGGCAGTCCAACCAATTGAGCTGTACATTTAACTCTTAAGATGAACAAAAAGGATGTTGGATGTTACAGAATGCCAAAGGGAGTTATGAGAGAAAGATTAACCACAAAAGTTGTCACTTCCTAAAAAAAGGGATTTCAGAAAATATACAGTTGAATACTGCGGGTTCTAAACAGCAAAGTGTTTGACAAATTAATTTAGCAGAACCCACGACCTTCCCGGCTGAGAGTCCAACACCTAGAGCAATTACAGCACATTTCCTCTTTTGCTCTTTGTGTGCTAAGCTGCTTATTAAATATTATAGAATATTGGGTGTATGATTGACAGCTTGACAGAGTAGAGAAGTTCATGCGCTCATTCGAGTTTCAAACCAAAACAACCTTTTGTGCAACACTGCTGTAACACTGCTGTAACACTGCTGTAACACTGCTGTAACACTGCTGTAACACTGCGGGCGAAGCGCCGTTCCATTCCTTTGGGTCTTGCAGGCATGCGGCTCACCCAGCCTCCAGCGCACCCCGGCCGTGCACCTGTACCCAATTGGGCTTAAAGACTCATCATCTGCACCATGTGGGGAGAGTATATGTGCGGGGGTTTGGGGAGGCTCGGGCGTTGGACATTGTGAATGCTTATCTGTTTAGTGCGAACCTGTTTTATGCAGAACCATGTGACTGTGTTTCCCGTCTGTGCCTGCACTCAACTCGCCACACTCATCACAGCTGCATGGTTTCTGGCTACAAATCTGTCTTTTCATGAATATCGTCACCTTGAGCACATTATGTCGTTCTTATTGCTGCGAATCCTGTATTTCACTGTTGGAATCAGTTAATCAGTCTCTAAGTCAGAGGAATCTTATGGTAAATCTGTGCTAACGTCATGTATGCTGTTTATTTAAGTGAAGCAGATCGGAGTGGTTTGATATTTGAAACATCCGATAAACACAAACCAGTTCAGACATTGGCCCATTAGGAAGTCTGGACTTCTGGACCACCACCAATACATTTCAGCTGACCTTGTACTTTAAACTCCCCGTTTAGCCCTCGGAGACCCCAGATTTATGTTGTTGCTCTGAATAGGAACTGCAGCTAAATGCAGGAAATGTAAATGGCTGTTTTTTGCTGAGGACGATGGGATTGAACAAAAACAAAAATATACCCGACCGACAGCATACATAGTTTAACAGCTAATGTTAACAGGCAGGGTCATTTAAGCAGTAACACAGATGATATGTTTAGCTGATTAGATCAGCAACTCCAACCAGAATCAGAAACAAGCTCTTAGCTATCGAACCCTTACCATGTGCAACAAGACTGTGTCAGGGAGATGTCAATCAAGCAGGTTTGGACACGCCCAGGCAGTACTGAGGAGAAATAACTCTAAACACCTGTGAGTGAAGTTATACTTAATGATTTGATGTTCTGGTTAAATAGGTCAGCACATTCAGAATACTTTTACAGTAGTTTTTGACATATAAGGTCTTTAGGATGAGCTGTGTTATTTTACCCCATCAAGAAAACATAAGATTAGTGGGGGAAAAAGTTGGAATGCTGGATAGGATATTTTTTCATTAAAAAACTAAAACTGGAATGTGCATATAAACAAATCTAATGTTCCTTTATTTTGTCTCTAGCAGCCAGACAGATTCTCCTGGTAATATGTAAAACTGGTTGTGTAGGATCCAGGCGCAAGGAGGCTCAGAGACAGAGATGCAGGTAAGTAAGAGGTTTTCTTTGGCAGAGTTGTGGTCGAGGTACAGGCAGAGTTCGGTACACAGAGTATTCGTTAAGGCAGAAGTACAAGATTGTTAGTGGAGGATGGATGGAGTTGAAACAGGAACAGGAAAACAACAAATCAACCTTACCTCCTTTGATTACAGTAAATGTGTCTGCACATTATGTTAATGACAATAACATTTTATTGAATTAAGTTCAACTGCCTTGTTTTTTCGATGCTGCATGAGTCAAGTTCAATCAATTATAATGGCGCATTTGACAAGTAGTAAAAAAGAACGCTTCGCAGCAGAGGAAACCGATCTGCTCTTGTGTGAAGTGAAAGTGTGCGTGCATTAGCTTTTTTAACAAAGTAGGCGCTGGACGGGAAAATGACAACTGCGTTGGTCTGAAACTATAGCAAAGACAACTGCGTCTTGTTAGAGTCTTTTCAAAGTCTTCTAGTGTATGGTTAGCATAACTGGACGGGGAACTGCATGGAGCAGTTCCCAAGATGTTACATAATCACACACAGGCTGTGTGTGTGTGTGTGTGTGTGTGTGTCAGTGCTATATACATTTCACAAGGAGAACAACACTGGCTTGGACAGTGAATCGTAAAATATGAGGAGATGTTAATAATTCAGAGACACTACAGATCTGTTAGTGAGTTTAAAGACATGAAACACACTGTCATGGACAGGAGGAGACCACTGTGTGTGTGTGTGTGTGTGTGTTGCCATGCATAAAGTATACAGGGATATGATTAACACTGGGAGTGCATCTGTGTGTACATGTAAAATGTGTGCATCTTTATTTATATCCGCATGTGCAGGTGTGTGTGCGTGCACGTGTGTGTGTGCGCGCACGTGTGTGTAGGTGTACTCACGTTTGTTTGTGTCTGCAACTGCGTGTGTGTGTGTGTGTGTGTGTGTGATCCATACACACTTAAGGTACAAATCTTATTAAGTATGTCTTAAGAAATCAAATATAATTAGTAATTACTCACCAACTCTCTTGCCCCCATCACACATTAAAGGTCACATATTATACTCTTTTTAAACAAGGTCTCTGAGGTCCCCAAAACATGTCGTTGAAGTTCTTTTCTGAAAATACCATTCATATTATGCATTCTAGCATGCCTCTATACCCCTATGTTTAATGCAAATGAGCTGCTGCTCCCCACGCCCCCCTCTTCCGGGACTGGCTGTGGCTTTCCCGCCATGCCTCATTGATACCATGGTTACAGTGAGCGTTTACCCACATGAAAATAACCTATATGGCTGCTAACAGAAACGCAGGGGTTCAACCGAACATGTTTTATCCGGAATCTGACCCACTAAGTTCAAACAGTGTGAATGCAGCAGGACTTTCAACTTTGTTTACACTTAGTCTGTGTGTGTGTACGGTGGCTAACATGTAACTAGGTTCATTAATAATAATACACGGCTCAAAACAATTACCACTGAAATCATGAGGTAATCACCAAAATCACCAACCGATTGAGGTCTATATTCAAACTTACATGAAAATCAAAGTAAACAATTGAAATCACAGGCTGTTCCAACTTGCGTGAATTTCATAAGGGCAACTCATGATGTGACTCAGTAGTGTGTGTGGCCCCCCAAGTGCCTGTATGTACTCCCAGCAACGTGCTGGGCATGCTCCTGATGAGATGGCGGATGGTGTCCTGGGGGATCTCCTCCCAGACCTGGATCAGGGCATCAGTGAGCTCCGTAGTGGCATCAGATCCAACGATACATAATGTCCCAGGGGTTCTCAATTGGATTCAGGTCTGGGGAACGTGAGGGCCAGTCAATGGCATCAATGCCTTCGTCATCCAGGAACTGCTTACACACTCTGGTCACATGAGGCCGGGCATTGTCCTGCACCAGGAGGAACCCAGGCAGTGGCGGATCTAGAAATTTTACATGGGGTGGCAAAAGGGGGGCAAGAGGTCTTTGCAGGGTGGCATGGGTCAAAGGTACGTGGGAATCCCTATATGTGAATGGCTTTAACAAAAAAAAAAAAAATACTTTTAAACTACGGTAGTTATTCTTTAATCATGCCTTTGTAAACTACAAGCATTTTTAATTCACAACAGAAATTTGTTTGAACAGTGTTCAAACAAAACAAAACTGCATCTTTTAAAAAGTAAAAGCAAAGCAAAATGAAAATATAAAATTAAAAGTACAATACAAGTGGACTACAAGTATAAAAGAGCAGACAATACTCAAGTACTTATTATAATTAAAAACTTAATTACAGTCCACAAATGACCCATGATCCCCCATCATTTTTAGGAAAGCTTAACGGTTGCAGCAAAACGTTTCAAACTTATCTAAATCTAATGCTTTTGCACGCTGTTTCTCAATACTGAGAACAGCCAGATAAGAGATGGTCATCTGCCATGGTTGAGCGCAGGTGATTTTTTACAAGGTTCAAAGTTGAAAAGCTTAGCTCACACCCAGCAGTACTCTGTCATCTTCCTCCTCCTGATCACTACCTGCATCCCTCACTGATTCTTGTTTTTCCTTATCTCCTTCACTTATTTCCTCTTCTCCCTCACTTATTTCCTCTTCTCCCTCACTTATTTCCTTATCTCCCTCACTTATTTCCTCTTATCCCTCACTTATTTCCTCTTCTCCCTCACGTATTTCCTCGTCTCTTTCTGTCTTCTCCTGCTCTGACCCTCCTGGTCTCTCCAGTTTACTGCCTTCTCCTTCATTTCCCTCATTCTCTTCCTCCTGTGTACTTCTTTGAATTTTCTTAGCAAAAAAGCTGGTAATATCCCCACCTTTAGCCTTCCTTTTCATGTTTAGGCTCCAGCTACTTTCTTCAGCTACTCTGGCCTGCAAAAGTCGATATGTGAAAAGCTCTGGTTATTCTTGTATTACATTCAACTGTAGGCCACTGTAGCTAATATGTAGCCTTTAACAAATATAAAATCAGAAAAGATTGATCACGTGCACACAACAGTTATGTTTAGAGTACTTTATCCTATTGTATTTGTTATTTACCCAGTTGTAACCTGGGTTAATTTGTGCCGCCGATATGTCAGAGTAAGTGGATTTTATAGGACTGCTTAGCTAATCAAATAAAAATGATCGATCTCCCAACTGGCACTGTATTGTGTGTTGTAAGGTAACGTAGGCGAAACTGCGACCATCAGTAAACGTAAATATGGATACAAACAAGATTTTATATTTTATATTAAGCTGTTCTGGTCTTTACTAAAATCAAAACTAATCAAAGGACACTTAGAAATCACGAGGGAGTGATTTGACTTTTGGCTAACGTAATAGACGTGCTGTTTTTCGCTGATGCTGAATCGTCTTTAGCATACATTATATTCATTACAAATGTAACTTTACACGTGTGTTTAAACTTCACCTGGGGAAACTCGCAGACTCGCTGTGTGCGAGCCAGACTGAGCGAACGCTGCTCGCACGTTTGAATCAGGGACGTAGCTAAGTATTTGAGGGGCAGGGGCAAAGAATACATACAAATTTAATTGTTCACTTTTGGTAAATGTATTGTTTAGTTCAATGTTTTGAGAAACTTGTTAACATAGGGGCGGTTTGTTTTCAAGTAGGCCTACAGTTTTTGGATCACCAAAGTTAGGGGAAGCTGGGGGGGGCAAGGCACCTGCCCCCCTTGCCCCCCTGTAGATTCGCCCCTGAACCCAGGGCCCACTGCACCAGCGTAAGGTCTGAGAATGGGTCTGAGGACTTCATTCTGGTACCTAACAGCAGTCAGGCTACCGTTGACTAGCACGTGGAGGTCTCCACAGACCATCACTGACCCACCGCCATGGTCATGCTGGCATGTTAGTTATGGCAACAGCTTCACATATTAGTGCTTCACAGTGCAAACATGATAACAAAGACTTACACAGAACATTAGACTTCAATTGGTTTGACATACCAAAAGCTTGTAAATACAGTATCAAGGTCCGGGTGCGTCTCAGTGTTCATAATACAATGTGAGATTATGACCAAACAGGAGAGACCGAGGTCTGTTGACAGTATTCATATTCATACTGGAACTGCAACAGAGCTGCAGTAGTGTCACTAATACTAGTGTTACAGTAACGCTGGAACACTAATGGATCTGTGGATAAGAATTGACATCAGCCTCGGAAATGGTTCGCGCACACATACAACATTTTTGCAGTTGTTGTGGGGACATTTTCGTTAAAAATTGAGTGATTCCAACGGGTCTTCGCTTCCCCAGATTATGGGAGGACATAAATACTGCTTTGTTGGTTGTTGCAGCCAACAACAGAACAATTTGTTTCCTTCGCTCTTGCTCTTCGTGTTATCGAGCTGGCGTTAGTGAGGAAAAACAACAGCAGACAGCGAGGTATATTCAGTATGTGTTCAGTGGGCAGGGGCCGTCTACTGTGCTGAAGGGTTGGAGGAGGTCCTATGCTAAACAGATGACGTCTGTCATGATGTCAAGAGGGGAGCCAAATTCAGATGCTGTGTTTGCACACACATTTACTAAAATGGAGCTGGAGACAAAGAGAAAGGATGGTTTTTTCCTCATAGTTTGGGGGTCTTTAGACACACTGGGCACACATTTATGTTGAAAAGACATGAAAAAGTGCATTTTGCATAATATGTTACTTTTAATGTAAGATTTTGTATTCAAGGAGTGAAATATACAATTTGTCCTGTGGTGGCAGTATTACTGTTTAAATTTGGAGCAAAGCAATTGGTCTTCTGTTCCACTCATCCAATCAGGTTGTGGTGTCTGCAATAAAATAAAATAACATAACATTTTAAAAAAAGGTTTAGTGTCAACATCAGCCTCTAGGGGTGCTGTCCTAAACACAGAACGGGGTCATTTTTACATTGTACATTTTTATTTTATTTTATTACAAACACCTGGAGCGTATTGACACAAGCAGTGTGCTGTAGATTGGAGCTAACCTAACACAAACCAAGTTCACAAATATAAAGACACTCTGACATGGAAGTGACAACAAAATAGAAAATATTTATAAAAGGTGCATCTATCTTTCTATTTATCTATCTATCTGAATGCCTGTCTCTTTGTCTATCTGGCTGGCTGTCTTTCTGTCTGTCCATCTGTCTGACGGTCTGCCTGTATGTCTGCCTGCTTGTCTACTGTATCTGTCTGGGTGTCATTACAGAAGGTTCTCTCTCTTTGTGATTCTGCTCGTATCTTTTGTCCTCATTGACCCGTTTGAGTACCTTCAGGTACGACCACACTCGAATGAGACCTGCTCCAGGGCTTGTTGCCTAGCAACAGGCAGGAAGCGGGCTTGCGTGGTGTTTTTATGTAAGAGTGTGTTTGATGGTAGAATGTAGGGCGCTTGCTCTCCAGGGGGATGAGGAGTGTGTATGTGTGTGTGACTGAGAGAGAGTTAGGCTGTAGAATAGATGGACAGTTAACAGGATAAGGGGAAGAAATGGTGAGTAAGTTGTATCTAGAGACATGTTCTGTATGGAAGGCAACACCTGAGACACTGTCTTCCTTAGTGTCCACCTGTCTCTATTCTGTCCACTGATGATCATCCAATCAGCTTATGTTCCTACCTGAGCATCCTGGAAGGGAAATCTCATTTCTAGAACCATCCCAAAGTTTGTAAAATGTGGTTTAAGGTTAGGAAAGATTGTTTATTTCCTGTATATTTGTACTAACCATGTATCTGCTGCAGTACGAGTACTTACCATGTATTTGTTGTGTGTGTGTCCAGTCATGCTGTTGGCTCTGACAGCAGATGGCGGTCAGCTCTCTGTGGTCAGCGAGGAACGATGCTGGCAGGGAAGAGGCAGTTGCCATGGCGACACAGCCAATGCATTCAGGGGGTGCTTTCGCCAAATGGTACCTCGAAAAAGCTATAGTAAATGATATTCTTAATGTTGTGTGTGTGTGTTTAGCTGTCAAAAACAATTTCAACAACCACATCTGTGTCTTGTGTGTGTGTGTGTGTGTGTGTGTGTGTGAGAGAGAGAGAGAGAGAGAGGGAGAGAGAAATTGTGGTATAATTGGTGAGTTGACAGTGTTATTAGCTCTGTGTGTTTGTTTGAAATCAGCAATGATCTCTGGCAGGAATATCTGCTCAGCTGTACTGCTGCAGGCTTTTTACGTGTGTGTGTGGATTATATGTTTTTAGTTGTGTGTGTGCTTGTGCACTAACAATGCCAGGATTATGGACTAAACTAATTATAAGCAAGCATCTTTGCTCATATTTTATGTCAATTAAATCTTTTTACCAAACCGTCTACCAAACTATATATTGCCATATGTGGATGGTGTTCCAGTGTGGACGATGCTCACATGTTCATTGACCTGTGTGCAAATTAGAAATAAATAGGTTCAATTTATTTTCATAACATGTTTTTATGTACATATATTTTTTAATAAATGTAAATATATAGATTAGCTATTAAATAGAATACAAACTGATAATGATAAATACTCTGCTGTAAACCATTTTGTGTTTTGCCTTAAGAGGTTGTAGAAAAGCGTGTAGCGTCTCTACTGTCCACCGTAGAGATTACAGCCTGCTTCTTTTGTTGTCTTTTATTGCCATCAAGTGGAAATAGTGAATAATGCATCATAGTAAAGGTTACAGAAAACCTAGAAATGATCATAGAAAATATTCGGTAGAAAACAGTGCTCTCTAGAACATTATGGTTGAGTCACATGACCATAGAGGATATTTAAATGTAATATGTTTGTCATTACATCCTCTCTGCCACCTCTGATACAGTTGTACAAATGACCAGCCAATAGAGTAATATGTGTAATGTGTAACTTTGGCACATTTCTCAAGTCATCCTTAATATTACCTGCATTTCTTGAAACAATTTGTACAAACAGCACCACACAATGGATTACCTGCAAAAGGCCGTAATTTAAACTCCTTAATTTATCTCTCAAAAGTAAATATATATGTCAATTAACATGACAGTGCCATCAGAGTGAGAAGTCCTTGTGTCATTGTTTACAAACAAGATAGTCAAAATGCTTATCCATGTTTTCAATATAACCGTGTACTGTGTAAGTTTTCTGATGTAAACTATGGCTAAGGTTTTGATGACAATGATTAAAAATGCACAAGGAGGCACCTTTCTGTATGGCATATACAGAAAAGAAAAAGACTAGATTGTTTTACAGAACTGCATAGCATTAGTGAAAGTCAAGATTACCTGATTACCTGAGAATAAAGATTACCTGAGAAAAAAGTCTAAAGAAATGTATAGAAAATATGCTTGGCAGATTATAAGAACTGTTTCAACCATTTTGCATGTAATGACTTATGCATTAAGCGTAGCGTTAGTTCTAGTCTGCTAGTCTGCCCAATGCTTTCAGCCAGCTGTTTGCCAGCTGACTGACAGACAGCTAGTCCCCCCTCCATTACTATTTTGCTTGCCAAGATCGCTTCAGAAACCCGCCACCTCCCCAGCTCCACCTATTTTTTGTCTTTTAATTGTTGTACACGTCTTTCATCATTTTCACTAAACGTGAAAATTAAGGGTTGTTTTCAGATATTGCTTGACCCTATTACGGGTATTATGTGTATGCATATTATTGTATTTATGTTATCATGATTGCATA
>JAOEHI010042634.1:5528-21589 GCA_025447815.1 Percopsis transmontana
TACAGTAGTGTATACATGTTAGTATTTATACTGCAGTAGTATAGCAGACAGTGTTAGTATTTCTATATGTACAGTAGCGTATACATGTTAGTATTTATACTGCAGTATACAGACAGTGGTAGTATTTCTATATGTACAGTAGTGTATACATGTTATTATTTATACTGCAGTAGTATAGCAGACAGTGTTAGTATTTCTATATGTACAGTAGTGTATACATGTTAGTATTTTTACTGCAGTAGTATAGCAGACAGTGTTAGTATTTCTATATGTACAGTAGTGTATACATGTTAGTATTTATACTGCAGTAGTATAGCAGACAGTGGTAGTATTTCTATATGTACAGTAGCGTATACATGTTAGTATTTATACTGCAGTAGTATACAGACAGTGTTAGTATTTCTATATGTACAGTAGTGTATACATGTTAGTATTTATTCTGCAGTAGTATAGCAGACAGTGTTAGTATTTCTATATGTACAGTAGCGTATACATGTTAGTATTTATACTGCAGTATACAGACAGTGGTAGTATTTCTATATGTACATTAGTGTAACTTCTGTACATGTTAGTAACTTCCTCAACCCTGCTGCTTGTGGCCAAGATTACACCCCCATTTACCCTGGCCCTTAAAATCACTATGACATAGCCAGTTGCATTATCCCAGCAGACCCTAGTTGGCAAGGTGCGGATGACGGAACAGCCCCAGTGCATGCTGGGAAGGTTAAGCATGTGAGCCGATTTCTTACCATCAGCATTCGTGCCTTGACAAACTCTGCCTAGACCCACGCAGTGCTTCCTGCCGCCACTTCACATCGCAATGCTGCTTTATGACTTGCACTTATTACTTAACGTAATTTGCACATTACACCTGGAGCAATCTGGCTTAGTGGACCGTTTTGATCATCGTTGCTTCCTCAAGGTCACTGCCAGAAATTTTCAATGTGAATTCCCCAACGAAATGTTAGTAGTATGTAGCTGACTTAACAGCTTTCTGCTTGCCTCCGTAATGAAGCTATACGTGGAAGGACGTGTTTTCATTAAGGAAATAAGTTTATGTCTCCGTGTCTGGGTGAAGGTCTATTTTGTCGCTCATTTTCTCGTCCCCCGGCAGACGAGTGCCTTGCGGAAGCGTTGACAAGATAGCCCAGCAGGGTGCTGCACATTCATTTTAAGGATAAGGGGCTGTATAGTGCTGGGTTGCTCTGCTACGTTAACAGAAGATAGGAGACTGACAGCCCTCTTACAAGTCTATTGCTGCCAACAATGTATTCCACGTGCGAATGAATAAAACAAAATATAATAGCTGAAAGGATGGATGTCTGAAAAGAGCGACTACAAGTAACGCTTAATAGCAGCAATAAAAGTTTTGGCATTTCGGCAAGACATTCTACATGTGCTCCACTTATTCAAAACATTTGTGTTTTATTTTGTGCATGTTTTGCACATTTACTAAAATATAAATATGATTGTTTTACATAAGCCTGGTTTGGAGCCCCTCCTCTGTCCTACAGCGGGGAGTGGTTATGATTTCCGCTGCTCCATTAACAGGCACATTGGAACATGAACATGTCACTGTAGCGTAATTCCAAGGCTATGTGTTATTGTAGTTATAGCAGGATCCTGTCAGCAGTTATTAGACGCCTGGGAAAATGACATGTAGACAGACACACACACACACACACACGCACACAGACACACACACACACACACACAGAACCCCAGCCTGGCTCTGTAGATGCACTGGTGCTGTTTGCTTTTTGTGCAGAACGGTCCCAGGTGCCGTTCTTGGCAGACAGACGCAGCACATTTTCCACTGGGCACCAAGGACAGCCCCCCCCACCCCCCCACCCACCTGAAATACAGCGTTATCGAGGGGCAGCCATACTAACACCCACATCTGGCAGGCGCATCTCTCTCTGAAGAGCCGCGGGCCACAGACGGCGAACAACAGGCAGCGTGTGTGTACGAGGTGAGAGTGATGATGCTAATGTGTGCTCAGACACAACACAGTGGACCACTTTGCTCCTGTTTAAAGCCCATGGCCAAGAATAGTGTATTTACATTGCCCATAATACTGGCGATGTGTTCACGCTGCTGATGAGGTAATATTTCCCTGCGGTGAGTGGGAAGGGGAGACGTTGGTTGTAGCTAGAATGTTTTATTCCACCTTGGCAGGGAGAGAAAGAGCTGTCAGTCCCTAAGCTTTCCTCTGCGAGGCACATGGCCCCATGAGAATGTACTGTAGCCTGTGTCCTTTACTGCCCTGGGGGGGGGGGCGCCTTGCACTCTCTCTGTGTCGCCACTCTCAGGGCAGTGGTTTACTCACATATACCCGTCTGTCTGCCTGTTTAACTGTCTGCCCTCCTGTCTGTCTGTCCTGTCGACTCCACTGAGTCTCTGCTGGGCTTTGTTCAAACAGCCTCTAGGAACCAACGCTGAGTCACACAAAGACATGTCATTTTTCTTTCTATTGTTAAAGTGATGTTGAACAAAAACCCTTGACTGTAAGCCGCCGGTCTGCACGAGAGCTGGGATACAATGGATGCCGGAGGAGGTTGGGGTGGGGGGCATAACTAAAATAAACTGAAGGATTCGGATACCAGAATATTTCACCCTGGACGTCAGCATGTAGACTGTAATATTTAGCTAAGAATGCTAAACAGTGAAGAGTCTACTAATGGGCAATATCACTTTAACTATGTAAAAGCCAGGGGGAAAAAAAGTCTTGCTGGCTTCTGCTGTGTTGGAACAGAACTTCATACTACCCAGTATGAAGATTTAACCTTAACAAATGGATGCTCATTACTGAATCCAGACATAATTTATGTCAGTTCAGAGGACCGGGATAATAGATTGGGCCGTGTCTCCTAACTGTTAACAAATGGAAAGGTCACCCCTGTCTGGACGAGGGGCTACGAGGGCCACACTTTGAATAATGAAGCCGCATTATGCAAGTTCACTGCCCTCTCAGTCTGGACTCGCTCTCCGCGAGCTCACGCTCTTTCTCTGGCAACTGTTAAGAGTGGTGGAGTCAAGCTCGGAGCAGATGAACAGAGAGTGCTCACAGCGGGGCACGTCCTTCTGAATGTGACCCCCCATACACAAAACTCTCCGGGGGGGTCAGATGTTCCTGAGAGGTGCTGAATACATCCGGTCTAGTTAGTGGATTATTGCTTTAGCCTGTCCCTCTTTTATCTACTATTTTGTTCTTTATCTGTAAGTCTGCCTTTATTTAATCACGCTGCTGTACACAATCCGCCTAAGGCCCAATATCGTATAGCCAGGGGGTCAGAACAGTCCTTTGGCACTGCTTGCAATTGTGTGTGTGTGCTTGCAATTGAATTTTATTCTTTAATGAGCCTTGTGTGGCATTGTCTAATTTATTGAGCTTGAGTGTTTTAGGGCAGAATGATATTCATTCACACTTGGTAGAGGTGGGCTATGGGCAGATGCACATATTTTCCCTTACATGAATGTGTGTGTTTGATGTTGCTGTTGCTGGTGTAACAAGATACTTTATGCTAAATCCTGTATTGTTTAGCAAACGCTCTGCTCAATGTGATGCTATTATTCCTCCTGAAGCGTCTGTCTGTCTTGTCGTGTGTCTTGCTAATGTCACTGTCGCCCTGCTAATGTCCCGTCCTGTTGCCCTCCTGGCCTGTAGGTGTCCCTGTCTGCAACTACTTCACCGAGTGCAGCATTCTGACACTGATAGACAGTTGAAAGTTGGCACTGACACTGAACGAGATAAAATGTACTAGCTCTACGTTCTTGCTCAAATGTCAAGGCTGTGCCTTGAACATATTTAATAATATCTGGTCTTGTACATTATGTGGTTCTATATTGTTCTATGTGGCACCAGTTACAAATAGGCCAGAAAGTGTATTTTTAGAGAAACATAGTTTAAACCAGCATAGCATTTATTGAGCAATAAAACTAAAAGAGGGCTTTTATTAGATAGAGAGATATCTTGTCTTTGACGCTAATTTATATGTAAGATCACATCTGAAGTCTCCAGATGCAGCAGCTGAACCGAGAAGCAGGTGGCTATAACCAACTGTCTGTTTCAGGGGAACATTGTGGGAATTGCCGTCCAGGAGGCACTGACGTATGAAGCGTCTCCGCGCTTGCGGAGGGATGCGTGTGCAACTTGTGAACCGACAGCTTCCCCTCCATCCGACAGGTACTCAACGCGCCATGCTCACAGAAACAAGTATCTCACAACTCCAGGCAGTAATCTATGCTCTACGGTGGATGTCCACTGTTCCGATGCGCGGCCCAGAAGTTGGGCACTGTGTAAATAAAATGCGCTGTGTTTATATAACATTGAGCTGTTTTATATATCAGCAACACAGAAACCCCCACCGTTTTAGGAAACAAAAACGCCCATAGCGGGGACCTGAGGAAGGTGCCGCGTTTGCAGGCGAAATCGTGCCAGAACAATGGACGTCCACCCTCCGCTACGTGTGAGCTAATCTAGATATCAGATGCATCTAGATATCAGATGCACTGTGCCCAACAATCAAACCGCTGTCAAAGAGGGAGGCAATTTCAACAGAACACACTTATGTGGCTTTCACAGTTTGATTACCATGTCGCCGCCTTCCATTTGTCTGACCACGAACTGATTCACAATAGATGAACACTTGACAGATTGCACATGAGATAGTCTTGCATGTAATTATTAGCATCATTTTAAAAAGAGATTGAATTAACCCCGAAATGTCAGGCTTGACAATGCAATTGCCACCACTGTCCGCTGAATATAACCTCACATGGACCTTCTAAGATGAAATGGGCTGGATTTGATAGTTTCTACTACCCTTTATAAAGATATTTCAAATACTGCTGGAATCTGACAATAACTCCCAAAAGTATAGCTATTGTAGGAGCTCTCATTGCGCCTTCTTTCTTTCTAATTAGCCTTCTAAATCCCAGCTAGATTTCACTTGCGTTGTCATCAATTATACATGTCGTATATTAAAAGTTTCCCCTCCTTTTTTAAATTTGCATTTCTTGAGAGTCTTTCCCGCCTGGAATAGCCCCCTATGTTATGATGGCAACTGCTTAGTTAATGGCTGTTTGCAGAGTTTGCTAATAGTACAGTGGGCTTAGTGAAGTGTAAAGTGAAGAGACGCACACAGAGGAGAGGAGAGGAGAATGCAGGCAGATGTGACGTTCATCTCTGTGTGCCTCTCTAGCAGGGCTGTTTGTGTGATATTACATCATCCACAAAGCTGCTTATACAGTTGCTCAAATATGCTGCCCACGGAGATGTGAGCGCTCGTGCTTTGCGGAAAGAGAGAGCAGTTTTGACGTGCTTCCGTTTTGAGTGAGCCCCCCGCTGTGTTCTGTGAGAGTCTGTTGTAATTAGGATTGTTGATGAGAGGTGTCAATTATGCACTCAGACTCTCCGAGCCCCTGAGTCCCTGAGCCCCTCCCGGGTCACGTTCCTGCAGGGACACACTCACTGACAACACCACTCAAACTCTCCCAAGGAGGCCGGACGTTGGTGCACACAAAAATGGTCTCTCTCTCTCTCTCTCTCTCTCTCTCTCTCTCTCTGCTGAGGCGAAGCTAATTGGCGTTCCCCACATGCTGAAGTTGTAGCATCCCAAGTTATAATAAGATCTCATCAAAACCAGAGCCTAAAGCCAATCAAAACCAAAGGCACCCCCCCCCTTCCGCAGCTGAATTCTTCATTTGGAGGACTGGCACTTCTGAGGGCTATTTGTTTATCAGACGTCAACTCTTAATCGATGAATTTTGATGTAATCTGGCCTTTGGCCAAAATCCATCGACGAGGATATTTGAAATTTGTTGTTGCTGATAAGAACACCAGGGCTGTACTTCATATGGGAACATAACTGCCAACTAATTAATGCACTATGTTGCACTACAGTAATGCACTATGTTGCACTACAGTAATGCAACGTTTACTCTTATGCATTTGATTTACTAATTGCTGCTAGTAGGTAGTTTTCCAGGTAAAGGTCTTCATATGTGATGTGACATTAACCTGCATTCCTAACAATACTTCTAGAAATGTGCTAGTGCTCCTGTATGCTAGCAGACCTACTGAGACATCACTCCCGGTCGGTGCCTTAAATGAGCCACCTACAGTTCTCATGGCTCTACAATCATCAATTGCCAGTATACTGTGAATTGTCACAGTGCTGACAGCATTCTGAGTACACAGGTTGTTAGCAAGCTCGGTTTGTGTTGTGGTGTCCATAATGTAATCTAATTGTACAAGTGTTGATATAATGACCGGGGTTAATGAGGCTGGAAGGTGGATTTGCCAACGCTGAGTTAGGTCAAAGCAAACAACCCCCCCCCCCCCCTGCCCTACCATTAATGTACACCGTGAGACAATGACAGCAGATAGAAACGCAAGCATGGCTGAACACAATATGGAAGTTGTACCACCATATCGCCTAGCAGCTGAACCACTCATCACATCCCAAACACCGCTAATAACACCTATTATTTAGATTTAGTGGCTAAATGATTACTGTAGCCATAGATCTCGCTGTCTGAGTTGGTATTTCAGTGTTGTCATAGCTTTTATATGAAAAACAAAGTCACCAGAAAAACAGTCAGTCAGAATTGGTGCTAAATATGACTCTCTGGCCTGCTTGTGTGTCCGTATTGATCAAGAATTCCAATTAATTCTTCCCATAATTTCTCTGAAAAATGATCTGCTCCTCTTTGCTGTGATGGGATTCAGGGTACTCTGGGTGAAGTCTCCAGAGATTAAATTCACTTGAGTCTTGGCTCATGATGAGGTGCTAATCGCAGCGCCAGTCAGCCAGAGAACGGCCCAAACGACATAGCCACAATACAGCCAGCATGTATTAAAACTGTGTCATATCCAGCAATGATGCTTTGAGACATCCTGTTGCCTCGGTGTGTGCTTACATAAGGGCCTCTGACGAATTGAAATTAAAACCTTGAAATCTTCTTTCAAGATGACTCATTCTTGTAATCTTATGTTGTCTTTATTTAGCGTGTGTTCCTGCCCAAATTGCATTAGCTACATATAGACGAGCATATTGAGAGAAAGAGGCTTCAAGGGCAGGGAACAATGCAAGGAAGCAAGCTTTACATGGAAGGCTGCCGTTAGCAAATTAATAATAATAATAATAATATAAATAATAATAATAATAATAATAATATTGATAATATTAATATTAATAATAATAATAATAATAATAATAATAATAATAATAAAATCATATGTTACCCTTGAATTGCAATGGAAACGATAGCATTTCTCCTGTTGTAGAGAGGCAGTTAACTGTAATGGGAGCAGACTGCAATTAAATATTTCTTCAGGATGTAATTTTAATATTGTTGTAGAGGCCACACTGATCTTGTGGAATAAACTTCCTGCAATTTTTATGGCTTACATTTTACTTGTTTCAGTCACTAAAATTATAACATAGCTTTGTTGACTTGTTAAAATGATTTCCACAATGCACCAGGGCATTCAGAAGCCTAATATTGTTGCATATTCTATGTACAATATGAGTTACTAGCTAAACGCGCATCGCAGTCCTTGTATGAGAAACAATTCAAAATGCCACTAGTGTGTGCTCTACATGCTTTGTAATCACAAGCTCACATCAAGAGCATTGGGGACTGCTTTGTTTATACAGTAGATCATTATGGATTGACCCTCGAAAACCCTTTTACACAGCATCTTTGTGTGTGTGTGTGATTGTGTGTGTGCCTGCCTTGTCCATTCATGTGCGTGCAGGCAGAATGGTGGTGCAGTGTCTTCTCAACGTAGGGATGAGCGAGTACACCATTATCTGTATCTGTTCAACCAACTAAATTATCTGTATCTGTACTCGGAATGGGCTCGAAGTGGGTGGGGCCTGATCAGAAGTTGATATTTTAAGCGTGACATGGATATGAGTTGATCAGAAGTTGCTATATTTATTGTTTATTAGAAAACTATTTACAGAACACCCTCAGAATTGAGCTTCAGATCAATGTTTTTGATCACAAGAGTAAGAGAATTATTTGCAGAAAAAGTATTTTATAAATGTTACAGTTCAATATATATATACAGTATATATATATATATATATTATGTAAAGCCTATAAATAAAGCCTATATACTGTATATTTAAAGCCTTCATTTGTAAAATTTAATGAATATTATAAATTTTATAACGCACTGATCTACGCGGAAGTCAACTAGCAAGCATAAACTTGCTGCATGTCTCATAAACTCCTCCCCCTCCCTTTTAGTGTTGGTTGCCTAACAACAGTAAGGAAACAACGGGATATTCGTTTATGTTCCGTTTTTAAGTGTTTGACTGCACAGACATACACACACTCTCTCCCGACGGGTAAATCAGTGCGTAAAATAAATAATATTTATTATATAATACAAATAAAGGCTTTAATTGTCTTTTCCGAGTGAAATGTGAGTTGTCCTTACCTTACTGGGTCGCAATACACACCCCATTCAAAAAAGTGTAATCCAGAAAATCCAATCGCTTTCGTAGTGTGTAGTCAATCATAAAACCGGGAGCCATCATCCAATAGCATTCGCTTACAGAAACGACCATGAGCCCGCTCCCCAACTGTCAAAACCACCCCTTTTACATTCATACCCCTCCCAAGGCAAAATTTAAGCGCAAAACTTTAACTGAAGCAGAGAGAGCAGCCAAAGGTAATCCACTTGGCGTGCAAGGACAACTATCAAATCTAGAAGGAAAAAAGGCGATATTATGATAAACGTACACACAATTCTTCTTTCTCTGGTCGCAAGTTTTTACATTTGTGGTCGCGAGTGGCATATTTACGCACGCGAAATGTTAAAACTTGCAGGTTTATATTTTTCACCTTGTGTTTTAGCATGCTCTAGTTTTGACATTGATGTGGTGCCATATATTTCTGCCAGTTTCAGGGTTGTTATGTAGTCACTTGGCTTATTGTCCTGAAGGGTCCCTGCAGGCTGCAAGCAGCCAAGTAGACATTTAATTTGAGGTGGATAATGGAGATTTAACGCCCCCTTAAAAGCCTCCTATGTTGTTTGTTGGGTTTAGTGCTCTTAATTGGTTTTGCTCATTCTCTCTCCATGTGTGTGTGTGTGTGTGTGTGTGTGTGTGAGTGTGAGTGAGTGAGAGAGAGAGAGAGATTTTCCCCTGGCTCTCCGCAGAGATGTGCAAAAAATCCACACACACACACAGTTTGGGGGGGATACAAACAGGTCTACAAACAGTCTTTTTTTGTCCATCATCCTGTATACTGAATCCGTTTTTTATTACTATTCTATGTGTCTTGCAGGTTCCTCTGCATTTTCTTCACTGCTTCACCTAACGTTATAAAAATCGAGGCAAATTAATAGCATACCTGTCAAGTTAACATGACTGAAATCCGTGAGGTGAATGATTGATTGAATTCCGTACAGCAACAGTGTTCTGTAGCCCGTAGACCTACACTTAAACCTTTCAATCAAATTGTACATGAATTAGCCTATATTCGGGTGATCCTGTTACCTGCTTCAACTGCGATGTATGGAACTGTACAACGTGAGGTCGTATTTATTATTTTAAGTGTCTGCAAGACGCTTTAAGGTACACCAAGTAATATTTCGGTGAAGCCTATGAAACTCTATTGGGGTAAAGATAGATTTTGGTATTAAAGGTACACTAAGTAATATTTCTACTTCAGTGTAGCTTATATGAGACTCTGTGGGTGTAAAGAATGGGTCTGTTAATGTCTGTCAAATTCACTCCCCAATTACTTTTGCAATATAATGTCTCTGAATGAATACCTGAAGCTGGTGAGCAGTGCTCCAACCAGGAGAGGGGGGCAGAGTCAGATGTGTTTAGATTTTATGCACTTTCATGTCAATCCCACTTAGATTACCTAATTACTTTGAAATATTGTAATTCAAACAGTTATGAAACATACACACAGTATTTTACAAGGTGCTCTCCGATTGGCCATTCAGACCTTTCAGAGAGTGTTGTATCCAGACCATAATCAAAGCACGGGGGTAAAGTACACTGATGCTAACACTGAGCAGAGAGCTCTGCTGATACACTATCCTACATTACCACGCCACTCACTCACTCACTCAGATTAGATTAGGAGCGCATACAGTATTTGAGCCAGGGTCTAACCGGAGTAATAAAGGCTCTCAGGGAGCAATGCTGCCCATTAGATGATTAGCATCATTAGCTAGCTAGGAGCAGGAGAAGATACTATTTAAAGTCTGCTCTGTGGAGTTCTGTCAAGAACAGCCTTTATTTATATAGGAGGGGGGGTGGAAGGCGTTATGTGTACCTGTGCAGGGCAGAAGATGGGTTATACAGTATTTGCCTATTCTGCTTGTATTCTTTAATTTATTTTCTGTGTTATTGTAAAGCACAATGAGCTTACAGCAATCCATGAAACGTGTTATATAAATACATCAGTGCATTGTATAACCTCATCAATTCAATGTGCCACACAGGCTACTGTTGTACACAAGATCTTTTCTCAAAATAATGACATTGTTAAGTCATAATTACAAGAAAACTTTCAGATACTTTATTTTCAAATGAATGCTGTGTGTGTGTGTGTGTGTGTGTGTGTGTGTGTGTGTGTGTGTGTGTGTGTGTGTGTGTGTGTGTGAAAAATAAAACCTGTATATAATAACGAATAAATGTTA
The DNA here is from genome assembly GCA_025447815.1 of Percopsis transmontana. Lineage (NCBI taxonomy): Eukaryota > Metazoa > Chordata > Actinopteri > Percopsiformes > Percopsidae > Percopsis > Percopsis transmontana. The sequence goes on from JAOEHI010042634.1 coordinate 16,210, forward strand.
TTGATAGTGAATAAATTCCCATTTAACTTTATATAATCCTGGGATATGAAGGCTGTAGAAGCAGAGTTAGCGTTTCTTTAGAGATGGACCTTCTCACGGGGACACCACCAAGACTTCCAACTACAGAGGAAGTAGGGAAACAACATGATTAATCTGGACAGAGAAGACCAGAAGAAAATACGGGCTGTTATTATTATTATCCTCCCAGCGGGAGATGATGGCTCCATGCGACTGCTGTTGTAAATATTACTGAGTTATGCTTTTACTCTGGGGGGAATACGACGCTGTGTCTTTAATCTGGGGGGCTCCCTGTGGCCCAGATAAAGATCCACTAGGCAATGCTACGCCTGCCAGCTTCCCCGCGCTCCCGTCCAGCTGGACTGCCACAGCTATTCTCCACGGCAACGCGAGCGCCCACCGTGCCACCACTACGTGTGCGTGTGTGGCCCATGCTGAGAAGGAACACTCTGATTCTCAGCTTCCAATCAGACTGCAGGCTACGGGCTGTCATCCATGTGGGGAGGACATGTGATGCATGGAGAGCTGGAACATTCCCCAACCAGCGGGCCATTCGCTCAGGCAGGTCACGTAGTCAAGGCAACCTCAGCCGACTGTGATGCTGTCCTGTCCATAAACTACAACTTAGGGCAGTCCTTTTAGAAACTCACTCACACACACACACACTCACACTCGTTCATTCAGCGTCTCAACAGCGTACTAATATCTGCTAAACCAACACACTGTGCTATCGGAGATACGTCTAATGCCCTCGCTTCCAGACGTGCTTACTGTATAATATTTGTGCGAAATGGAAAACGACAATAAACACGTTACAGCAAAGAAAAATCATTACGATCAGCTGTTTTCTGTAAAAAGGAGCGGTGTACATTGAATAAATACAGTCTCTGTAGTATATGAAGTGTGCAATAAGCACGTTTTAATGACCGATAGCTTCTGCATTGCGAAATAATTTGGGGGGAAGGGGGTTAAAATTCAATGAAGAGTCTTTAATGTGGGGGGGGGGTGAACCTGAGGACCAAACACTTGTGAGAGTGTGTGTGTTTGTGTGTGTGTGTGTGTGGCCTTATCTGTGTAAAGCAATATGCAGTGTGCAATCTGTGTTATCAAGTATTCCATCAGCTATCTCTGATGTAATCGTAATGACACAGGCTAACATGGGCCCTATTTATTGATCCATGCAGCAGATCAAACGCAGATGTAATAGCCTATGTGTCAGGGTGACTTCTGACAGATTTGACTGGCTGCTGATTCTGTCAACCTGAACATCGGTATTCAAAGAGCGGAGGATTGGTTTGTCACTGCCGGGACTAAACGAATAGTCTGAATATTATAGGATGTTAAATAACGTGCAAATGATCTCCCCCCCCCATACCCCATATCACTATTACAGTATCTAATAATACCATTATGTTTAACTGTGTTAAATATAGCTTGACTCCTAGAATTACCCATTACTACAAATGCTAGTAATAATATACTGTGCAGTCCCAACGATATTATATTAGCGCTCTTTCAAACTATGTTAAAAGTGAGGTAATGCCGGAGCACCTTTGGCCCTATTTGTCACAGAGCGAGGAGCGTTTTCCAGTGCGTTGTGAAGTGTCAGGTGTAATTACCTGCTGGGTTATGACTCTGTCTGGGCTGAGGCTGATTAAAGCCTACAGCACTTTTCTCTCTGCAGACAGCCGTGTCCAGAGAGACAAAGTTGAAGGTTTGAACTGCCGGTCGCCTTCATTTAACAAAAATTAGGTAATGCATTGAAATGTGACTTTTGGCCTGTTGTCACTTTTTTTTGGTCTTTGAAAAAGGTGTTCTAGCCGAGTTTAAAGCCATTGGACGTGTCAGTGTAGAATTGTTCCTTAGGACTTGATTTGCTGAACCCACGTTTGCTTTGAATGCTAATTCCAGGCAAAAGATATACATCCAAGATGCCTCAGGTTGTGAGCTAATGCTAGTGGAGAGGAGTTTCTACAATGGGAGAGTGAAACGGAGAGAAATGATTCCACATGTGCCACGCTTATCACCTCCAGTTAATTAATCCTGCTTCATCGCAATCCTGCTTCGTCCTTTAAAATGGTCTGTGGTTTAAAGCTACGGTACGAAATAATTTAGCTATGATGGATTGGGGTACGTGACAAGAGTTCCACTTGTTAAAACACACGTTTGTAGACGGCAGCTTGGCTCTGCTACAGCTGGTATTGGCTGTGGGTCTGCTCTCCCAGCTCCAAGCATGTAAACAACAGCAAGAGTTATGTTTGTTATGTTAAGCATAAAAAACTGCAAGGTTTAATACATTCCATATTTAAGGCAGCAAGGTTACTTGGTGTGTAATTGCGTGTTTGTATTTGTGTGTGTGTGTGTATGCACGTCGTTCCATCACATGGCAAAGATTCGCACTTTCAGCAAGTTATGCTGAAAGTAGTTCCTCAAAGCCGAAGGATTTCATGGTGACTGGAGACAAAATTCTGTGCAGAACTTCATATTAATACTACAGTTTGCACATTGTGCCTTCAAGGCAACAAGGTAACTATAATTAAGTTATACCAACAGATATTTCCTTACAGTGTAATTTATGCATGGCATTCAGCCTGGGTGCTTCCATGATTCTCACATGATCCCCCCCCCCAGCCCTGTCTGATTCACACACCAGGCCCTGGTCAGATCAAGGTGAAGCCACATCCAGCTGTACAAAGAGACAATTAGAGCGCCAGAGGAGAGCTGTGTTGGGCCTTATGCCAGCTTAAAATTTTCATAAGAAGTTCCCTGACAATGTGCTCGTTGTTCCCATTCACGGGTGGGATTACTTAATGCGATTACCAGCGAGGTCGAATCAGCCGTGCTGAATGTGGGCCATAATTACAGCCGGGGGAAGACGAAGGTGCGTGATGAAGATTAGAGAAAGGTGAACTGTGATAACTGTGATCCGACATAATAGAACTCCACTCTGCCTCCTATGGGCCAACACAAAGACACCTCGTATGATTCGGACGTGCCGTCGCGTTAAAGGAACCGTCCTCGATTTGGGTCTGAAATCTCCCTTGTGATTGAAACCAGCATCACGAATACGGTATTGGTTTAAAGTTCAGCGAGCACATGCCCCTCCCACACCTGCTGTGTGTCTGGCACTCTTCTCTACCCCCCCTCCTCCACAGACAATTGCGTTTCACACAGCAACAGTGAGCTGGGGATGGAATTTGGGGCTCTGGGGGTGCTATAACACAATCGAGGAGTGTACCTTTTTAAATGTGGAAGTCCTTTGAGAATGGAACGGTTATATAATTTTAATTGAAAAAAAAAACAATGTCACAGAGTGCTGTCGTAACATATTGTTTCTACCATAAAGATCCATAAATATGACTCCAGGATATTCCTGGTGTTAACAAGGCTGCGTTCTGTGTAGACAAGACAGATCACTTGGCCCCACTGTTTCTGTCACTCTCTCCCATGTGAGGTGCTGTTAATTCTCATCACACGCCACATAGATGTTGACATTTAATTTAGTCTGTATCCTGCAGGAAGCCAGACGTCTTAGAGGTTGCATATGTAATGACTATTAAGCTCTGTGTTAGAGGCTCGTAGCCCATGCAGATTTACGCCAAGGTTTATTTCCCCCTTCCTGTAGAAACGACGGGAATGGCAGATCCATGTTTTATGAGATAGGTGAAAATCCGCCACGGGCCTTGAGCCCACCAATCAGTATCTGGGAAAGTAATTTAGGGCTCTGGGCCCATTCAAACCCCATTTAAACCCCATATCTGGACAGCTGATCACTGGTCCAGCTCTAATCATCATTTAGCTGATGTATTGATTGAAGCGTGATTTAGGTGTTGGTCTTCAAAATCTAATTCTTCTGGGAAACTTGTGAAATGTGGATCACATAGATGGAAGACAGATTACTGTTGAATTGTTAAGAGATCAATACACATTCCACTAGATGTTCTTGAGCAATTTTAAAAACAGTAGGGTAAAGTCTACTTTGCTAATGAATCGCTTGTATCAACATTTTTACTAAACAAAGTTTTGGTTGGAAGGTTTTAATCTTTTCTGATGCAAGAGCTCTTGTGTCATGAACTGCAGTTTGTTGGCTTCTACAACTTTTCTATTTGTTCATGTGATTTGTTTGACAGTTGTGTTTTCTGTTCTGGAGAAGGTACAGTAGTTAATTCCATAACCTCAATTTTAAAGCAGCCCCTTAGGCGTGAATACAACCACTTTTTTTACACTGCTTTTATGCTTATATTTTTATGATGTTAGCTTTTTACTTGTCTTTTATATTGATGCTTTAACATCGTGGCACTTTGAGATTTGTTTCAAATATAAATTGTGTTACAAATCAAATGTATTAGTATTAATATTATTTGTATTAGTAGAGGAAGCGTATGGCTTGTGTACACGTTCAAATTGTTTTCCGGTTGTAGTGTATGTGACAAACAAGTGGCATCTGAGGGCTCTTTGCTCACAAAGGGAGCCATCTAGCATGAGCAATGTTCACTGGCTTAATGCTTTTTAGCTTAGCTGCAGGAAACATGATTTATGTACATCTTCAATAAAGAGAGTACACAGCATTGGTTCCTTAAGTGGGTATTTATCTTCAATAAAATAATACAATAGATCAATGTGTTTATGTCACCTTGGTCTTGTGTGTCACTATGTTTGCGGAGCCAAAACAAATGGCCTGCGCGCGCGTGTGTGTGTGTGTGCGTGTGCACGTTGGTCGAGAACTACGTCCAGTATGTCTGTATCCCTCTAGCTGTATCCCTATCACTGCCACAAGGCCGCCCATGTCCCAGTGCGTCACCAGGTATAACGGCATCCCCAATGTGACACCCACAAGGTCTTGAATGTAAAAATAGCAGCATCTAGTTTCTCCATTAGCTCCACCCCGCAAGAAGAAATGAGCCTTATCTCCGTGGCAGGTGGCCATCCATCAGCCTGCCCAACATCAAACACAATCGGACGCCGGGCATTAATCACACGCTGACTCATTCAGGATGGACACGTGCCCCATTGGAAAAAAGCCTCCGCTAAATGACCTATCAATAATAAAATATACACTAAATTATTTTTTCTAGGTACTAAGAAAGTAGGTTGTAGATCTGCTATGAGCTGAAGCAGTTCTTTTTGAAATAATGGCAAAATAAAAGCTGCAAAAGCTGTGCTCCTGCAACACAACATGAGGAATCTATAGCACTCTGGCTACCAGCACACTTGGGAGCTTAGATTCAAGTCCTCACTCGTAAATTTGCTGGGAAAACTTTATCTTCTGTCTTATATCAAGTATAGTGTGTGTGTGTGTATGTGTGAAAGAGATAAAGAGAGTAGGAAGGCTTTATGAATGGTGTGTGTGTGTGTGTGTGTG